>JAYEPQ010000005.1:54556666-54586092 GCA_036321105.1 Dracaena cambodiana | reverse complement strand
AGTTCATGGGAAGACTATTCTTGGCATATGCCTTGGACATCGACATTGTATTAATTATCTAAATCAAGAGGATAATCTTGTGTTTATTTCCATTCGCAGGAAATTGAGAGGAGAGGCCTCACTGCGAAGGCTGTACACCGTATTGAAGCTATTGGAAAAGAAGAGATCATAGGCAATGCATACAACTTATTGATCAATAGTCTCCCAGAAGCATATCTCCTATAGTTTTATTGGTGTTTATCAGACTAATCGTTTAATTTCAGTTTATTTTTAGTGCTTCGTAAAAATTAACTGAAAAGTTCAGACTCACTTATTGCCTCAATAGTGTTCTCTATGATACCGTTTCTGTTTTTTCTGTCTTTTTTTTTTTTTAATGATCAGTTTGTGTGGTGCTGAATGTAGGTATTTAAGAACTTCAATTTCAAATGGAATCTGGAAAATGTATTCAGGCAGCTGACTCCTGTTTTTTTTTTTGCTAGACCCTTTGGGATATGGTTATTGATTAAGCTCATCTTGCTTTTACTTGTGAGCATCTTTCCTATGAAGTTGATGATGGATCTTTTTGTGAGATTTCAAGTATGTACTGTGAAATTTTAATGCATGTTGTATGGCAAATGAAGAGGACCACAACTGTTGATTTCTTTTGAGCATGGGGTTTCATGTGGAACTGCAAACTAAGCTTTCCTAAATCTTCTTGATGAATATATTTCTCCACTGTTTTATTAGTAAAATATCTCATCATCTTTAAAAAAGAAAAACCTCATATCATTTATTATTGATCACTGTTTATGTTCCTTTATACACATATATGCAATGAAGACAGTTCTCATATTTGTTTTTGCCAAATTACAACAATTTTCTCTCCATGTTTGTATTTTTTTTTTTTTTTTTTTTCGTGTCTAGTAAGTTAAAGAGTACTAATTCTACTTTACTCTATCTGGGATCCTATGGAATTATGTTCTTCTTGTTAGAATGTGAAGCTGGGCTGAGGGTGAGGGTAAGGGTAATGTTTGGAAAGTTTCTGGAAATATTTATGCATCTTGCCCATGTTTTTTGGGGCTATGAAAGATTTATCCACACCAATTCTCAGATGGTGCTAGATAAAACCTGATGTGATCTTACTACCAAGAGTAACTTAGAATCTTAAAATTATTTTTTGAAAACTGTAGAATAAAATTTTACTAACATTTATGTCTCTGTCACTGATATTCATTTTCTGATAATGTCCCTTTAGAAAAGCCATCAATTCAACTGAATGCGAAACTTTGTTTTTTTTTTTTTTTTTTTTTTTTTTTTTTTTCCTGCTGGTTTTGCTGGGAGAACTGTGTCGCAGACCCGTGATCTCCATTTGTATCAGTATATCACAATTTTTTTTTTTTAGAATGCAGTATATCACAAATTCTGTTCGCTCTATTGGGGATTTCTAGATGGGCACGGCTTATTTCCTAGTGAGCCCACTTTAAAAATCGCTTTATTTACCAATTTGTCATTAATTTTTGGGGTCAAAAATGCCCTTCTTTCATCCCTGCGCCCCTATTTTTTTCCCTGATCCGGGCTGGCTAGTCCGGATCCGGACTGGTCAGCGATCGGCGACGATTAGCTTTAAAAATCGCTTTATTTACCAATCTGTCATTAATTTTTGGGGTCAAAAATGCCCTTCTTTCATCCCTGCGCCCCTATTTTTTTCCCTGATCCGGGCTGGCTAGTCCGGATCCGGACTGGTCAGCGATCGGCGACGATTAGTTCAGTTCGGTCGGTATAGATATGCTCATTAGGGTCAGCCATGCAAAAAATAACCAGAAACAAACCAGAAACGAAAGGACAGGGAGCTTCGAGTTTCAAACCACGCTCACCCCTATAATCCTCTCAGGCATCATCCTCTTATATTCCTGCGAGGTTGCCAGGAACGCCGCGTGCGGCCTGCCATACCCCATCGGCACCCCAAACCTCTATGCCGACCCAACCACAATATCCGCCCATAGCTCTCCGGGAGGCTTCAACACCGTCAGTGCCAGCAAGTCTGTCGCCATCACCAACTTCACCCCGTTCGCATGCGCGTCCTTAATGAACTCCCCGTAATCCAGCACCTCCCCTTCCGTCCTCGGTATTACAACAGAACCCCTTCCTTCACATCGGCGACCACCACCTTGAGTTCGAACCCGTCGGCCCTGGTCCTGCAAATGTCGATGGTCTGCGGATGGAGGGGGCGGTAACGGGCTTCTCGACCTGGATGCCATCGTCGCCGACGCTGACGCCGACAAAGACCGTACTTTTCTCCGACCCGATGATCTCCATCAAGCAGTCGCCGACGCCGCGAAAGAGAGAGAGGTGGAGATGGTGGAGGATAATTTAGGAATGCATATGTGCTCACTAGGAAAAATCTCTCTTCTAAAAAGAAATAATGTGCTCACTAGGAAAAGTGGGCTCACTAGGAAAAAAACTGTGTCCATCTAGAAATTCCCCTCTATTGACATGCTATCGTGACATTGACTTGATTTTATATGTATATTAATAGAACATGAATGCATTGTTGTCTCATAGCCGATGTATGGAGTCTGGGCATACTTTTGGGGGGCTTTAAATTATCTGGCACTCTGTATATTTTCTTGGGATCACTATTATGCCAGTCATATGTCTCGGCCACGGAGGATGCAAACAGTAAAAATATCGCGTCTTTATTTCTTTGAAGGTCATTTGCAGGGAAAGGAGACTATAATGAGGCCTCCTTGTAGGTGCATATCATTGTGTCTCACTGCAGTGCATTATGGCATTCTCAAAACTTTTGAGATATTGCAATATATGTTATGGATTGTTTAGAAGATATCTTATGGATTACTTGAACAGAAGATACTATAAAAGTAAAGATCAGAGAATATGTGTACACTCAATTATTGATAGTTCCCTTAAAAATTTTGTCCTATAGTTTTCTTGCTAGCTCTGGCTTTATTTATTTATTTTTTTTAATGAGCATAAATAGTGAGACTAGGTAACTGTAGCAGATATGTGCATATTTCGTTAGATGTGCAGCAACATTAAGAGAGATAAAGTGAGAAATGACGATATTCGTGCTAAAGTAGGTGTAGCTCCTATCGATGAGAAGATACGAGAAAATCGCTTACGATGGTTTGGTCATGTGCAACGTAGGCCTACAAGTGCACCAATTCGAAGATGGCAGTTTATCAATGTATGACAAGTTAAAAGAACGAAGGAAAGACTAAAAAAAATATGGATGAAGATGATATGCAAAAATATGGAGTCTAGAGGTTTAAATAAGAAAATATTACTTGATAGAAATGAATGGAGAAGGAATATCAAAGTGATCGATCTGACGTGATTTTTTTTTTTATGTAGCCTATCCCAAATACTTAGAATAAAAAACTTAGTTGTTATTATTGTTGTATAAATAGTGAGACTAAGCTCTCCACATTCTATTAATCACAAGAAAATGAAACATAATATCATTTTTGATTCTACTGTTGAGTTTACTTTTTTTTTTTTTTTTTTTTTTTTTTTGGGAACGGGTGAGCCCGTTGGGTCCCTATCTCGATTACCCCAGCCTATTTATCGTTGATATGAAATTTAAAGAACTTGATGCCAACCCACAAATACAAAATACAAAATAAAAAGCAAATGGCAACTCACAAAACAAGTCCATAGAAATAAAGAGTTTAATCTCTAATTCTGAATACATTCTCAGTTTCTTTATTTTATTTGACAGAAAAGTTCATTATCAGTGGAGTTAGTTCTACTCAGGTTATGATGTGCTTAATGTAAATATCTTTGGAATAAATTTTAACTTGGAATTTGAAAATATTATACAAGTATTAACCGGAGCAATTTTCCAAAATAGCTATACAATAATAAAATACCAATGAATCAGCTTGGAGGAAAAATATTTTCCAATCAAAACTAATCCGGACTTTGCAAGAAACTAATCCGGACTTTGCAAGCCTGGATTCAGAATCTAGAGGAATCTAAACTTGCCATATATAGATACATTTATATGAGGAATCCAGAATTAGCATATCTAGATATATCTAAGTGATAAATTTGGATTTCTAATTTCTCATTTTATATATACTAATTTCTATTTAGTAATTTTTAGGTATACAATTTAATATAGTCAATCATATACTCTACTATTAATTATTATCTTTTATCTACACTCATTGATTAATGTATACTTGATGACAAATCAAATACACGAAGATGATTCTTAGCAAAAACAAAAAAAACAAAAAACAAAAAATACGAAGAGGACTAAAATAAAAAAAAGTTTTTTTTTCCAAAAAGGTGAAAATAAATAAAAACATTATATTAATAATGAAAAAGAAAATTAATAAATTTTCTTGGAGAAGGAAAATGATATTCTCTAGCATTAATTATTATTTTTTTCATGCTAATTGATTAATATAGTCTATGACGATAAAAATTTATTTAGCAAAAAGTAATATTTTTTAAATTGATAGTTATAATTTATTGACATGCTAGTTTTTATACCATTGATAATTGAAAAAATGAGAAAGAATGACTTAATGATGCATTAAATAATTAATGAAATTAAATTAAATAATAATTAATAATATTATTAATTATATTCTCTGCTATTAATTATTATTCTTTTCCTGCACTCATTAATTAACTTGATGACAAATCGAATACAAGACCATGCTAAAAGAAAAAAAATTCTTTTCCCAAAAAGGTAATAAATAAATAAAATTATTAGATTTAATAAGGAGAGAACTATTAAATTTCTTGGAGAAAGAAATTGATATTCTCAGTATTATTTATTATTTTCTAGTGTGGTAATTGATTAATGTAGTCTATAATGACAATAACTCATATTTAAAGAATAAAAAATTAATTTCATTCTAAAATTAAATTCAGCAAAAAGCAATATTTTTTAAATAAATAGTCATACTTTATTGACTTGCTAATTTTTATACCATTGACAATTAAAAATATGAGAAAGAGCATTTAAATGATGCATTCTACTATTGTAAATTAAATATTAATTAATACTATTGTCAATTATATACAAAATTGATATTAGTTATTACTCTTCTTTTGTACTCATTGATTAACTTGATGACAAATCAAACATATGAAGATGACTAAAAGAAAAAGTTTTTTTTTTTTTTTCTCAAAAGAGCTAACAAATGAAAAAAAAAAAGATTAGAAAAGGAAAAATGTTATTTTTTTTTTTTTTGGGGGAAAGAAAATAATATTCTAGGTATTAATTTTTATTTTTTTTGTGCTAATTGATTAATATAGTCTATAATGATAATTAACTCATATGCAAAAAAAAATAAAAAAATCATTTCATTCTAAAATTATTTTAATAAAAAGGAATATATTTCAAATAAATGGTTATATTGTTGATTTTTATACAATTAACAACTGAAAAATATGAGAAAGAATAGTTTAATAACACACTGTATTAATAATGGAACTAAATTAAACAGTAATTAATAATTTTTTCTTAAAACTAACAAGTATATACTAATTCGGATTTGAAAAGTCCAAATTCTTCAAATTTGAAATCCTAACTTTGTAAGTCTAGATTGTCCGTGATGATTTGTGGAAGATTGTTCAGTCCAGATAATATTAGGAATGAACACAACACCGATAACTTTGTCTGACTCAACACCGATAACTTTGCCTGACTCTGACCAAAATCGAATCTGACAGCTATTGAATTCTTAAACCAATCGACTATCTGAACACATGCAACTTTACCTTTCCCTTTCCAAATTTCAAAATTGAGTTTCTCCTTTCTCTCTCCTCTCCACTCTCTCTCTCTCCCTCCAACTCCCTCCAAAACCCCAATCATGGGTCTATTCTCCCTCGTTCTCAAAAAACCATTACTAGAATAGCTTTGTTCCCTCAGACCCTCTTCAAAAATCTCCGGCGGCAATGGTGAATTGGTTGAAATTGGAGACGAAACACAATCAATTATCCCAGAAAGTTGGCATCTTGGAAGCAAAGAGAGACCCATGATTGAGCTTGACGTGTAAAGGTACCTGAAAGCAAATTCCTTGTCAGTTAACTTTTCCTTATAGCATTATAATCCCTAATTATCGTTGCTGGTCGTTATTGTTTCATAGTTGTGTATGCATGAATTCATATGCTTTTCGAAATTATACCGTATAACAAATGCCCCCCTCGTTCGATTTGTATGATCTTAATGTCAAGAGGAAGAGAAGCTAACCCTAGTACAACACTAAATGACCAAGAATATATTTTCCATGAGTAACAATGCAACAAGACTAGATCGCCCCGCTTGGTGCTATGAAATGCGTGTCATTGCATCCACCATTCTTGATCTTCCGCTATACTTGAGCTTGGATTGTCCACTAGATGCTAGATTGTGCATGCCCCTCTTGCTTGGCATGGCTGAAAAAACAATAAAACTATTGAAACATAAGAACTCTCCATAAGGTCACCTTGTTATGTGCCCATTGTAACCTAGTAGAGGTGAAAATCAATTTGATCCATCTATCAACTCCGACTCCTTTCACTAAACCTCCATGGCAGTAAGGATAACGAGAGAAATTGTGGCCCACCCTCTTAGTGGAACATTCATTTTCTAACTGAAAATTGCATTGAAGGAGGAGATGGGGACCCTTCCCACCAAGACCGTAGAGAAGCTTATAACCCGATCGACATAGTTTACTAGTCATCTTCTCCTCAAAGTAAAAGATAACTTTGCCCCTCTATTATATTTCCATGTCCAATATTCTCAATAATCTTAACAAACTTCAACAAAGATCGAAAATCTTAAACAACATATAAAGGTTCAAATACACATTATTTGGTCTCAGCTTTGCACAACATCTAAGTAAAATGAACGATGCAAACACCGCAAAATAGATGGTGAAAAACAGGAAAAATTACGTGGTTGATGATTCATCAGTAGGAAAGAGAGCAACGTTTCAACGAAGCCAACCAATTAAATCATGAAACTTATTCTAACCAGCAAAGGATGAAGAAAACCACCATATTAGTGCTTGATAAACAGAATCCAGCGAATCGAGCCAACGTCCAAATTTTAACCATCCCATTGCCAAGGGTGACACCTTTATATTATCTCTTGGCTAAAGTTGTAAGCATATGTGAATAGACGTATGTTGCTTCTTTCGTCTGTATGCAAACTTGTAAGGTCATTCATTATTCCTATGTACAGGAAAGTATTTTTATCATATTTTGGCTGCTTGAAATAAGCATGCATAGAACGATAAAAGTAATTGAAATGGCAATATGGGCTCTGCAAGTCAGGGGTGTAGATAAAAATTTTCCTCGTATGCTGCATGTGAGATACTGGAATCTGGTTGTCATGCTTTTACAGTATTGAAAGCAGTATGACTGGCAACACTGATATTTTTGAAGAGTTACTAACTATGTCCAACTCTTTGTTAGGTATCAAGGTCAAGGCATCAGAAATTTTTAGGGCTATAGTTGATATTGGTATTGCTATATTTATATTTGCTTTCTTATTAGAAATATATATCGATAATGAATTTGCATCCATATTTGATAGATACAAATTCATATTCGGATACAATCTGGATATTAACCAGATAGTACGACTATGACCAGAAAATTGAAGGAAGTATGAGTTTGATCTTTAAATTGAGTGTATATTTTGGTTTAAAAGTCCACTGTGTTAAACTTTGTAACAATAATGAACTTGATCTATATGGAGCCAAGCATGCCCTTATATTCATATATGTATTCAGATTTTCAAATATCTATTTAAATAGGTGGGATAGTTTGACATTATCCATATATTTATACATGTTTTAAATGGATTGGATATTAATACCCCTATTTGCCAAAGTACATATATGAAGTCGGATACAGATAAGATTCTATGTGTATGTTTATATCCCTACCTATGAATCATTCTCCCAAAAAAGAAAAATATAATATACAACTTGATAGTCTGGTAATTTATTATAGCTTGTGAGTACATATACTAGCAGAATTTTCTATCACTGTATGATATGACCATTTTATGAGCTTTTATCGTTATTGGTTAATTAAACTACCCAATAATTATCTTATCTCTAACTGTTGCCCTATTGGGTGATGGGATATCACTTATGATTAACCTCTGTGTGTGTGTGTATGGGATTACTGTAGATGAGCCGTCAGCTCAGGAAAAGTTACGTGAGTTAGTGGCAAAACTATAACGATCCAATGATTTTTCTTCAAATTTTTTTTTTTACAATTACTATCTCTAGCTTCTTAGCTTTTTTCGGATTAAATTTCATAAATTTTGGAGTTCATTTTCCCTTTCATTAAGTGCATACAAAATATTTTATTCATTGAAAACCGTTAATTTTTTGTTAACTTGACGGAGGATCAAATCAAAACAAAAACCCAAGAAATTGGGTATGAGTGAACCCTAGGGGGTCGAGATCATTATCCAAGATTTTATTTTAAAAAAAGATAATTAGAGATAGTGGAAATGAACTACAGCTCAGGTAACTTGTATGAGTTGTCAGCTCATTTCCATCTCTCTCTCTCTCTCTCTCTCTCTCTCTCTCTCTCTCTCTCTCTCTCTCTCTATATATATATATATATATATATATATATATATATATATATATATAATCCAAAGTAAATGTTTCGAGAGAGTTGAGGCTTTATGGATCTTTCTTAAGCTGGCTTAACACTACTTGTTACTTAAATTGGTTTGTTTAACCCTGATAGAATCTTTACGTATATAGGATTGAATTCATGTAGGAATCCCACTCAAAAAATTGCCATTTCAGGTTCAAGCCTAGACCTCACTTGCCATTCTTTGTGTGGGTTTACTACATAAAATTTATTCGTGCTGGTAAAATACTCTCTAACTATGCTAGTAAAATGACATTTGGTACCCAAAGTTGAATTAAAGTTTATTAACCTCTATTTTAACCCTTTACCAACAAGAGGTAAAACATAAAAAATGTTCATGGACGAGATTTCCAGGTCATCAAAGGGATTACATATCATTGATTGATTGGACAAAATGTTGGGCATAGATGACAAGAATGGACAAAGTGTTCATCGGCGTGATTTTCTATGGTTGTGTCATGGACACAATGCAGTCAAGCAGGAATCCTCCTCTGAATCAGAAGTTGGCTGTCATGAGAGCACACAACAAAGAAACCAAGAGCCAACTAGTTCGATAGATTGCAATTGATCTGCCTCCCAAGGATGCTGGAGAAATTGCTCATGACCTGAAGGAGTTGGAGAAAACTGAAGCAAAGTGTGATTTTAAAGTAACGGAAGTAAACCCTGCAAAGAATTGGTAAAAGCTAAATGGAGAGCGGAAGTGCTGTGACAACATGCTGCAGGTTGAGAGAGATGAGAAATGATGTAGATATTGAAATGGTAGATGAAGAGATGGCTGTTTATCATGAAATAGCAGCGGACTTGGAAGACCTGGCCAAAACGTACTCCTGAGGACTTTCTTCTTCTATTTCTTCAGCTTTATTTATTTGTATTTGTGAGTGTTCGCTGGTATTTCCATCTAAGAAATTGCAACTCAAGTGTAAATTTTACAGACCAGGCAGAAATTGTACGATGAAAATGGATTCAGTTCCAATGCCAGACATTTGAAACTAATAATACTGACTTATTTGTTCATTAAATATGCACTGCATTCTTTCACAGTTGAGTGTATTGTTACTAAATTTTTTTTCTTTAACATACCTGATTTTGGCCGCACTTCAGTTTTTAGCAACTCATTTTATTTCTGTTCTACTGGAAAAAATCTAGTGTGTTTCTTACTTCCCTTAATTCCTGCAATCATTTGTTTTTAGGATAAATGGTGAATATAGTTTCTCATGTTTCATTAATAAGCATTTTAATGAAAACAAGATATAGTTAGTAATATAAGTGTCCCTCTGCCCAGTAGACGACTAACATAATTCCTGCATCATTCTTTGCTTGCTATGCTTTTGTTTTTATTATCTGTTCCAAAGATAGTAATCTTCAAGTTAAATTAGATGCCATCTGCATATTGTAGTTCATTGCTCCAAAGAGGCATGTCCATAGAATGACTTTATGCTATTACTCCAAAACTGAACTTCATTGACTTACTGTGCTTAGAGGTACTCCACTGAACCATAAATACTTTGCAAGTTCCCCATCTAGATAAAGTACCAGTGCTTAGATGCATGCATCAAATTCGCTAGTAGAACTTGAGTACAAATTTACGCGTAAATTCTAGCAAAAAAAAAAAAAAAAAGAATATATTTTCTGCTTTCTATCCAGAGTAACCAATTGGTGTTCTTGTTTGGCAAATAACTGAACCAAAGTTCTCTTTATTCAAAGTATGATAACTCTGCCGATAAAAGAAGAGTTGATTGCTATTTATATAATAGAATTACCTCTTTCTTTCTTGTTGAAATTGGCAGTTTTACTTGTGAACTTCTTCTTTAAGCACTTCTTATGGACTCCTGATTAAACTTCTTAGTCTGTCTGCAACTCAAGAAGTGCATATGCATTTCACTATCAAATGGATAATATTTCCAAGTGATCGTTTGAAGTTTACATGGCGAAAGGCTGCTCTTTGGGTAAAGATTTGGAGTTTGATATGTTGAATGTGCCTCTGAATTGTTGAATCTTGTTATGGAGGATTGTAATAACTATAGTAAGTTTGTTATAAAAAATTAACCAGCCATTTTCGACAAGACCCATGGCGAAAAGCCCATTACGTTAACTACTTGGGCAAGACTCACAAACCAGTGGTCTATCTGAAAAACAACAAAATCATGGAGTCAAATCATTTCGAAATTATCAAAGAAACTAAATCTATTTACAGTAAGAAAACTAATAAACTCCAGATTGACTGTAACTCAATCACTTAAAAAAATCACCATGATAAGTACCCCTATTCTCCAATGCGGAAAAGAGGGACTCATCAATTACAAGAGAAATCTGAAGTTAACAAAAAGAGCAAGAAAACTCTCGAAATAGAGAGTAATTTTTTCCTCCAAAAAGCTATTCAATCTGAGGATCCAGGTATGAGATCCTTTTCGTCTGAATATCTTTAATATCCATTTGTTTGCTATTTCTCTATCTGATCTTTTACTATTATTTTACCAAAACACAAAACACTAAGTTTGTATTTGGTCCAGTCAATTCTGATATTTGTTTTACAAACAAACTTAAAATCTATTACTGTCCGCAAAAGCTGGATTAGATCTTTAACAGTAAAAGTAACTCAGCAAGCAATTAATTCTCCAATAGAACAAAAATCCTATCGTTTCTAATTTATTATTACTGAGCTAACTTCTGTTTCCTATATTAATTAGGATGCATATTTTCCCGGGTCTATAAAAAAAATAAATCATCTAAGTACCTAGAAGCCAACACTTTCATAATCTCATGTAAAAAGCGGATGGTATTATTTCCCCCTAAATATTTTTGTTTCCTCCAAAATCTTACTAGATAATGTTTATAGGATCCAGTAATGCACAATTTAGATTCTATGAACTCCTGAATACTAATCTATGCAAAATTTTGGGGAAAAAAATAAGAGGACAAAGGAAAGAGAGTTTGGTTTGTGTTCAATATGTTTCCATATTAAACGTCTTGTATAGGTACAAAATCTTGAGTACTAATCTATGCAACATTTCTTCAATTTTTTTCTAGGCACAATTTATAACCAATAAATATTTCACTAAACTCATGAACTTTATTTACTATTTCTTTTTGCATGAAGTGCGGAAGCAATCGTATGACCATAGTTTCTTTTATTTTTCTATTATTATTTTTTTTTTTTTTTATCCCCAAATTATTTGTCCCTTCACATGCGACAAGGTCAAGTGTACCTCACACTGTTAACTAGTACAATTAATTAGGAATCCCAGCCTAACATCCAAGCCCACAAAATTATACAAGGGATCCTTCCACATCCCAACCGAAATTAATTATTTTTTTGGCGGGCTAGCCTGGTCTGGCTTGGCCCAAGCGGGGCTGGCTATCGAGCCTTACCTGGACGCCTTTAAACCATATCATGTCTAGCCCACGATCAACGCTAGGCCACGCCTGGCAGACCTTCCCTAGGCACGAGTGTGCCTGGAGCAAGAACCATATGGGGCCGGCCCAGTTGCCACCACTATCTCTCAGTATCTGACAAAAAATATCATGATATTATAAAATACTAATATAATACTAATAGAAGAAAATTATTCTTTCATTAACTCTGAAAATTCAAGTAAATTATAAGGTTGTTGGATAAACTCTATTTATAGAGGAGCTAATCTCAGAAGATTAAAAGTCTCATCGGAAAGCTAAAAGGTCATATATATTCTCACATTTATTACATTTAATGATAGGGGAGCTAAAAAGTCACATTCATTCCATTAATGGTGAGAGATCTAAAAAGTCATCTGCATTTATTCTATTCTATGAAAACTCATAGAGAACTTAATGGACATCCATCTTTTAATTGTTTCATAACACTCCCCCTTGGATGTCCATTACACAAAGAATATGCCTCATTAAAACCTTACTAAGTAAAAAAAAAAAAAAAAAACTCAGTGGGAAAAAAAAAATTTAGTGAAGAAAAAAGAGTACACTATTCTTGTGTATTAAGTTCCCCCCTGATTTAAACATCATTTGAGATCTTTTAGCCGACGCATTCCAATATTTTTCACTAATTTTTCAAATGTTGTAGTCGACAATGCCTTGGTAAATAAATCTGCCAAATTATTATCTGATCGAATTTGTTGCACATCAATTTCACCATTCTTTTACAAATCATGAGTAAAGAAAAATTTAGGCGAAATATGTTTCATCCTATCTCCCTTAATATATCCTCCTTTCAATTGAGGTATACACGCTGTATTATCTTCATACAATATAGTCAGAGGATTTTCTTTCTCAGGTGATAACCCACAATTCTTCCGGATATAGTGGGTCAATGATCTTAGCTAAACACATTCTCGACTAGCCTCATGAATTGTTATTATCTCAGCATGATTCGAAGAAGTGGTGGTTATTGATTGTTTTGTAGATCGCCATGAAATGACTGTACCGCTACTTGTAAATAAATAACCAGTTTGAGACCTTGTCTTGTGCGGGTCAGATAAATATCCAGCATCTGCATAACCAAGTAATTCATATCGAGATTTATTTGAATAAAATAGGCCAATATCAACTGTTCCTTTGAGATAGCAAAAAATATGCTTAATACCATTCCAATGTCGTCGTGTAGGAAAGGAACTAAATCTTGCTAATAAATTCACTGCAAATGATATATCAGGTCGTGTACAATTAGCAAGATACATTAATGCACCAATAACACTAAGATATGGTACTTCATGACCAAGCATCTCATCATCTTCCTCTCTAGGTCTAAAAGGATCTTTAGCAGGATCAAGTGATCGGACGACTATTGGTGTACTTAATGAATGTGCTTTATCCATGTAAAACCGCTTAAATACCTTCTGGGTATAAGCAGTTTGGTGAAACAAAATCCCATTTTCCAAATATTCAATTTATAATCCAAGGCAAAATCTAGTCTTTCCAAAATCTTTGATCTCAAATTCTTTCTTCAAATATTCAACCGCTTTTTGGAGCTCTTCAGGTGTTTCAATTAAATTAAGACAACATATATTGCAATAAGTACAAAATTTGACCCATTTTTCTTTATGAAAACACATGGACATATTGGATTATTGATGTAACCTTCATTAATTAAACATTCACTAAGACGGTTATACCACACGCGTCCAGTTTGTTTGAGTCCATACAAGGACCTTTGCAATTTGATAGAATAACTTTCTTTATGATTTGATTTACATGTTTCAGGCATGCTAAATCTTTCAGGGATTTTCATATAGATATATATCATTGTGAAGATTCCCATATAAATAAGCAGTGACTACGTCCATTAGACGTATATCAAGTTTTTCATGCACTGCAAAACTCACAAGATATCTAAATGTAATCGCATCCACCACAGGTGAATATGTCTCATTACAATCAAATCCAGGCCTTTGTGAAAAACCTTGGGCTACAAGACGTGCTTTATATCTCACAATTTCATTTTTCTCATTTCTTTTTTGCACGAATACCCATTTATATCCCACTGGCTTTACACCTTCTGGTGTTTGGACTATAGGCCCAAAAACTTTACGTTTCGCCAATGAATCCAATTCAGATTGAATCGCATCTTTCCATTTTGGCCAATCATTTCTATGCCGACATTCATCAACCGATCTAGGTTCATGATCCTCGTCTTCTTCCATAATATCAAGTGCTACATTATATGCAAAAATATTATCAACAATTATTTTTTTGCGGTTCCAACTTTTTCCTGTAGTGACAAAATTTATTGAAATTTCTATAGTTTCATTCTCTTCAGAATTATGCTCTTCAGGAGGAACCTCTTCAGGAGGTTGAATTTTGTCACTATCTGTACTTTAGAGTCTTTCATTATATCTTGACTCCTTGATTTTATTATCATTATTTAATTATTTTTTCTTTTGAGGATTTTTATCTTTGGAATCAAGAGGTCTCCCACGCTTCACGCGTGCCTTATACTCATTAGCACTTATAATTTGTCCTTCAGGAACATTAATCCTGACCGGAGCATTTTCAACAGGAATATGTGATTTAGTAACTCTTCTGGAATCACTAAATGCATCTGGTAATTGATTTGCAATTACTTGCAAGTATATAATTCTTTGAACTTCTAGTTCACATTCTTTTGTACGAGGATCAAGGAAATCTAATGATATTTTCCAAGTGATTTCCTTTTTTGGTTTATCTTTATCTCCCCCTAATGTCGGAAAATATGATTCATCAAAATGACAATCTGCAAATCTTGCGGTAAATAAATCACCTGTCAATGGTTCAATATATTTAATTATAGATGGTGATTCATAACCGACATATATCCCCAATCTTCTTTGGGGGCCCAATTTAGTACGTTGGGGAGGTGTAATAGGAACATAAACCACACAACCAAAAATTCTCAAATGAAAAATATTGGACTCATAACCAAATGCTAATTGTAAGGGGGAATAAGTATGATAACTTGTCGGCTTAGTCCTTACAAGTGTTGCTGCATGTAATATAGTATGTCCCCAAGCACATAAGGGAAGTTTAGATCTCATTAGCAATTAATTGTAGACGTTTAATAAATGATTCGGCTAGACCATTTTGTGTGTGAACATAAGCTATAGGATGTTCAACAGTTATTCCTATGGACATGCAATAATCATCAAAAACATATGATAAATATTCACCAGCATTATCTAGACGAATTCTCTTAATCGCATAATCAGGAAATTGTGCTCGCAACTTAATTATCTGAACAAGCAATCTCACAAACACCAAGTTGATAGTAGATAATAAATATACATGTGACCATCTTATTGATGCATCAATTAGCACAATAAAATATCGAAATGGTCCACATGGTGGATCTACATGTCCACATATATCACCATGAATTCGTTCTAGAAATGCAGGGAATTCAGTTCCTACTTTAGTTGGTGAAGGTCTAATAATTAATTTCCCTTGAGAGCAAGTAACACATGAGAATTCATTTGAGTTTAACACCTTTTGATTTTTCAATGAATGGCCATGTGAGTTTTCAATTATTCGCCTCATCATTATAGAACCAGGATGTTCAAGGCGGTCATGCCAAACCATAAAATCATTAGGATTAGTAGACTTCTGGTCTACTAGGTGATGAGTTTCAGCTGCATTTATTTTTGTATAATATAAGCCAGAAGAGAGTGAATGCAGCTTTTCTAACACACATTTCTTCCCAGAAATAGTACTTGTAATTAATAAATATTCCACATTTGTCTTATTTAGTGTCTCGATATGATATCCATTTCGGCGGATATCTTTAAAACTTAATAAATTTCTTCGAGACTTGGGAGATAGTAGTGCATTATTTATAACAAATTTAGTTCCTTCAGGGAGAAATACAGTGACTCTTCCAGAGCCTTCAATTAATTTAGCACTACCACTTATTGTATTAACATTAGTTTTTTCCATTTCTAAATGAGAAAAATATTCTTTACTTTTAAGTATAGTGTGCGTAGTAGCACTATCAATGAGAAAAATATTGTCATCACCATTAGATTCCAAGTTTTTGCCATCCATTTCTTCTTCAGGAAGAAAATAACAAAGAAAAATAAACATTAATAAGGTGTATAAATTTCATAACTTATAAAGAAAATTACATAAAAGATGCGAACAAAATTCTAAGCAAATATAGAACATTTGACATCTGATTATTTTACACCTTCAGGATGCTCAAAGAAATCGGCTACATCAAGGTGTGTTATATCGGCATCATCATCATCATAAATATCCTCGTGATCAACAAGATTTGTCTCAGTATTTTTTCCCTTTTTCAATGATGCCTGATAAAGTTCAACAAGATATTTCGCCGTACGACAGGTACAGGACCAATGACCTTCCATGCCACATCGATAGCATTTATCTTCATAATTTTTTTTCTTCATCTTTCTTATCATTCTTGTCCCACTGCTGGGGGTTATTTTGTTTTTTGCCACTATTATGATTATTATGATTATTAAGGCACAAATATACTATGACATCGTCCACGACTGAAGCCACGTCCACGGTTTCTTTCACGACCACCTCCGTGGCCACGTCTATGACCACGACCAGAATTTTGATGTTGAGTTGCGTTCGCTTCAGGGAGCGGACTAGCATCAGTTGGTCGGGACTCGTGATTTTTCAACAATAACTTATTATTTTGTTCAGCCAAAAGAAGACATGTAATAAGTTTAGAATACTTCTTAAAACCTTTTTCTCGATATTACTGCTGTAGGAGCATATTCGAGATATGAAAAGTAGAGAATGTTTTCTCTAAAATATCCTCATCAGTTATATTTTCTCCACACAATCTTAATCGAGAAGTAATTCTGAACATGGCTGAATTATATTCATTAACATATTTAAAATCTTGTAGCCGTATGTGATGCCAATCATACCTGGCTTTTGGAAGGACGACCATCTTCAGGTGGTCAAATCTCTCTTTCAAATTATTCCACAAGACAAGTGGATCTTTCACAGTTAAATATTCAGTTTTCAATCATTCATCTAAATGATGACGAAGAAAAATCATAGTTTTGGCACGGTCTTGATTTGATGCATCATTCTTTTCAATAATAATATTTCTAAGACTCATTGCCTCAAGGTGGATTTCAACATCTAATATTCATGATAAGTAGTTCTTTCCAGAAATATTAAGAGGTATAAATTCCTGCTTGATAATATTAGCCATAAAAAGTGAAATGAATTGAGAAAAGAAAGAAAAAGTTTACTTAAATGTATAGACATGTGCGCAACAATCGATCTAAGATCTGGACTTTTACTTGATTGCTCCAATGGTAGAGGCTCGTGCTGATAACATATTATAAAATACTAATATAATACTAGTAGAATAACAAAGTGTAGGAGATTGTAGACAAGAAGTAGAGAGAAGAAGATTATTTTTTCATTAACTCAGAAAATTCAAGTAAGTTACAAGATATGTTGGATAATCTCTATTTATAGAGGAGCTAATCTCAGAAAATTAAAAGTCTCCTCGAAAAGCTAAAAGGTCTTCCACATTCTCACATTTATTACATTTAATGATAGGGGAGTTAAAAGGTCACATTTATTCTATTAATAATGAGAGAGCTAAAAAGTCATTGCATTTATTCTATTCTATAAAAACTCATAGAGAACTTAATGGACATCCATTTTTTAATTGTTTCATAACACATGATAAAATCTTCTTTTTTTTTTTTTTTTCTAATATTAGCTCGTAAATGGAGAAAGGGGGGAGTTTCCAAAGCAGCACACCACTTTTCCTAGTGAGCCCACTAGTTAGTGTATATTTGGTCCTGACCTTAAGTGGGCTCACTAGGAAGAATGAAAAATGGTGTGCTACTTTTGAAACTCCTCGGAAGGGCAGGACAGAGAGCCTGTACCTTGTAAGTTTTGTAACTGCTCTAACTGCAAGAAATAGGACAGGTCAGAACCCGGTCAATACTCGCATACTTCCTTTTCTCTCAACAGTCCTAGTTTGGTTCCCAACAAAAATCCCATTCTTCTCATTTCTCTCTACTCCTCACCCGTATCAAAGCGAGAACTTCTGGTTGAAGAGAGAGATGCCGACCAAGAGCCCATCAGAGTTCGCGGGGATTTGGAAGGTGAGATGGGAGTTCTTCTATCTGAAATGCTGAAAGAGATCATGAGGACTGTTATCCAGACCAAGAGCGAGAGGCCATCCATGTCTTTGTGGATCAAGCATTACTTGGAACAAGGCGATGGCGGGGAAATCGTGCATGTTGCTCTGCTTTCGTTGTGGCTAACGTACGTTTCGTGTTGTCTGCAGCGCCCGAGGGAACACTTGTGTGGCAGGTGATCTCTATAGCCATCAGATTGGCCAAAGGAGTGAAGGTTGCGCTTGCCCCTGCAGTCCTAGCCAGCCTCCACCGTGACTTTCATAAACTGAAGGTTCACCTTGCAAGCAATGGCAGTCATGGCCGGGGAAGATCCTCTTATTGTTTGGGTTCCTTTCAGTATACTGCTGCATGTTATGGATTTGGGAGAGGTTCTCGGCTCAGAGTCCCGAAACGAGCAGCTTTGTCAAACCTGGTGAGCGAAGAGTAGCAAGATGGCATCAGGTCGCGGGCCAAAAGTTGTATTTCTCACGTGTGATGTCAGTTCTTGAGTTGCCGGGTGAGTTCAGATGGCGGCCTTACACATGATCTTGATCACTGGCGCAAAGCCTTCTTTCTATAAGGATACTGGCGAATGGATCTCTGGCAATGCTGTTGGAGACAGTTTGCGATCTTTTGAACAGTTTTTGAGATCCTGTGAGCTTGGAGGGTTAAATTGTATTGAACAATGCCTTCCTCATAGAGTGTCGCTGCAATTTGGATTGGATCAGGATGTACCGGAGTCAGTTCCTTGGGCAAATTTGACATGGGAGATTGCGTGGAAGTCCTATGACATTTGTAATAAGAACTTCAAGTTCTATATTGCTCCGAGACTGTATGAGCCAGATATCAACCTTCGCTATGCCATTTGGTGGAAGAACGTCGACAGAATCTTAACCACAAAGGAATCGTTGAGGAAGAGGAGGACAGCATGGTCCCTGACCTGTAGAAAGACGAGCAAATTGCAGGAGACTTACGATTCAGCACGTTCTGATATGCTCATCCATGGAACTCGTGAACTTAGATGTGAGGATGGACGCACGCATTGCATCTCAACAGCGGATTGCTTGTGCAGTTACGGAAAGTATAGATGTATGCTTGAAGATCAAATATAAATTCCAGAAACAAGATCCGAGTGTAGTGAAAGTATAAGCTGGGGGTCTGAGGTGGACCTAGAGATCGAGAGACTAGAGGAAGGGATTGCTTCAATTCAAGCGAGAACTATGGAACTAGAATCGGTTGGAGAGGTGGATACTAAATCTGAATTAGTTTCTTTTTTGTCATAATGCGTAATTGTTTGTAGAAATACTACTATCTGGAATGGATTACTTGTAAATTATATGCAATCAACTGGAAAAATTTTCTTATAAACTGTATGCAATCAAACTTTATGTTTCTGTTGCATTCTCCGATACCGATTTTTGATAGTAAAGGCTTCAGAAAATTTAAGAGTCTTGAAAGTAATCCGAATATGCTTAACATTTTCGTAAGAGATCTTTTACCAGTTTTGTGATGGCCACTGAATTAATTGTCAGAATGGAGATTCAATTCATATCAAAGTTTTTCACAATAGAATCAGAGATGTAAACGACTAGTTAACCATCACCATGGCTTTACTTTGTAGTTTGTGTACTTTGTTCCATTAATCCTCTAATGAAATGCAAGAGCAAGAGGAAAAAAAGGAGAGAAAAAAAAAAATTTATCATTCATAACTTATGATTTACACAGGATATTGTGGGTAGAGGACCATCCATAACTTAATGTTGCATAGGATAACTGATTCCATAATTTAGATCAACCTTTTTCTAATATATACTTTTCAATCTTTAAATAATATATCTCTAAATATTATATCAGTTTTCTTGATCTTTCTGGTGGGGTGCCCTTAGAAATATTGGGTTTTATGTTCTTCGTGCCTGCGGATATTGGGTGCCTTAGAAATTGAGCGGGTGCCATTACAAGCTCTCATACTAATATATATATATATATATATATATATATATATATATATATATATATATATATATATATATATATATATATTATAACCCTTTTCCCAAGCCCCTTCCTCAAGAAAACCAAATCTTTTAGGGGGAACAAAAAGCCACCTTTTTTTCTCTCTCTCTTCTCTCGATCTCTCCAAAGACCCTAAAAACTCGACAGTAAGCTTCGCCTCCGAATCTCCTTTTGGATCTTATCTGCTGCGCTCCATCTATTAACGGAACTTGGATTAGATCTGAATTTTGATTGAGGATTTTGTTGTTGTTGTGGTTGTAGGAATGGGGAAAGATTTAGTAGAAGCCCCGGCGAAGGGCAGGTTCAGCTTCGATCTGTTAACAACTCTTGTCCCTACCAAAAAAAAATCTATTACTGTCTGCAAAAGCTGGATTAGATCTTTATCAGTAAAAGTAACTCAACAAACTGTTTTTAAATTCCATAGTTCAACAAGCAATTAATTCTCCAATAGAAGAAAAATCTTACTGTTTCTAATTTATTATTATTGAGCTAATGTCTGTTTCCTATATTAATTAGGATGCATATTTTCCCAGGGTCTATAAAAAAAAAAGTAAATCAACTAAGTAACTAGAAGCCAACACTTTCATCATTTCATGTAAGAAGTGGATGGTATTATTTCCCCCTAAATGTTTTTGTTTCCTCCAAAATCTTACTAGATAATGTTTATAGGATCCAGTAATGCACAATTTAGATTCTATGAACTCCTGAATATTAATCTATGCAAAATTTTGGAGAAAAAAAAAAAAAGAGGATCGAAGGAAAGAGAGTTTGGTTTGTAATCAATATGTTTCCATATTAAACGTTCTTGTATAGGTATAAAATCTTGAATACTAATCTATGCAACATTTCTTCCGTTTTTTTCTAGGCACAATTTATAACCAATGAATATTTCACTAAACTCATGAACTTTACTTTCTATTACTTTTTGCATGCAGTGCGGAAGCAATCGTATGACCATAGTTTCTTTTATTTTTCTATTAAATTTTCCTTCATTTTTTCCCCCAAATTATTTGTCCCTTCACATGCGACAAGGTCAAGTATACCTCACACTGTTAACTAGTACAATTTAATTAGGAATCCCAGCCTAACATCCAAGCCCACAAAATTATACACTTATGAAGGGATCGTTGCACATCCCAACAGAAATTAATTATTTTTTTGGCGGGCTAGCCCGGTCTGGCTTGGCCCAAGCAGGGCTGGCCATCGAGCCTTACCTGGGCCAGATCATGTCTGGGCTAGCCCCCGATCGACGCTGGACCACGCTTGGCGGACCTTCCCTAGACACGAGTGTTCCTGAGCACGGGCCATATGGGGCCGGCCTACTTGCCACCACTATCTCTCAGTATCTGTCAAAAAATGTCATGATGAAATCTTCTTCTTCTTCTTCTTTTTTTTTTTTTAATATTAGCTCATAAATGGAGAAAGTGGAGAGTTTCCAAAGTAGCACAACACTTTTCTTAGTAAGCCTGTTATCTAGTGTATATTTGTTCCGGATAATCCTTAAAATGTGAGCTCACTAGGAAAAATTGGTGTGCTCCTTTGAAAACTCTCAGAAAGGGTAGGACATAGAGCCTGTACCTTGTAAGTTTGTAACTGCTAACTGCTCTAACTGCAAGAAATATGACATGTCAGAACTCGCATACTTCCTTTCTCCCAACAGTCCTAGTTTGGTTCCCAACAAAAATCTCATTCTTCTCATTTCTCTCTACTCCTCACCCGTATCACAGCGAGAACAATGGATCAATAAGAGTTTCTGATTGAAGAGAGAGATGCAAACCAAGAGCCCATCAGAGTTCGCGGGGATTTGGGAGAAGCAAACCAAGAGCCCATCAGAGTTCGCGGGGATTTGGAAGGTGAGATGGGAGTTCTTCTATCTACAATGCTTAAAGAGATCATGAGGACTGTTATCCAGACCAAGAGCGAGAGGCCATCATGTCTTTGTGGATCAAGCATTACTTGGAACAAGGCGATGGCGGGGAAATCGAGCATGTTGCTCTGCTTTTGCTGTGGCTATCGTGTTTCGTGTTGTCTGCAGCGCCCGAGGGAACATTTGTGTGGCAGGTGATCCCTATAGCCATCAGATTGGCCAAAGGAGTGAAGGTTGCGCTTGCCCCTGCAGTCCTAGCCAGCCTCTACCGTGACTTTCATAAACTGAAGGTTCACCTTGCAAGCAATGGCAGTCATGGCCGGGGAAGATCCTCTTATTGTTTGGGTTCCTTTCAGTATACTACTGCACGTTACGGATTTGGGAGAGGTTTCGGCTCTGAGTCCCAAAACGAGCAACTTTTTCGAACCTGGTGAGCGAAGGATAGCAAGATGGCATGAGGTCGCGGGCCGAAAGTTGTATTTGTCACTCGTGATGTTGGTTCTTGAGTTGTCTGGTGAGTTTAGGTGGCGGCCTTACGCATGATCTTGATCAATGGCGCAAAGCCTTCTTTCTATAAGTTTGCGATCTTTTGCTCAGTTTTTGAGATCCTGTGAGCTTGGAGTGTTAAATTGTATTGAACAATGTCTTCCTCATAGAGTGTCGCTGCAATTTGGATTGGATCAAGATGTACCGGAGTCAGTTCCTTGGGCAAATTTGACATGGGAGATTGCGTGGAAGACCTATGACATTTGTAATAAGAACTTCAAGTTCTATATTGCTTCGAGACTGTATGAGCCATATATGAACCTTCGCTATGCCATTTGGTGGAAGAACGTCGACAGAATCTTAACCACAAAGGAAGCGTTGAGGAAGAGGAGGACAGCATGGTCCTTGACCTGTAGAAAGACGAGGAAATTGCAGGAGATTTACGATTAAGCACGTTCTGATATGCTCATCCATGGAACTCGTGAACTTAGATGTGAGGATGGACGCACGCATTGCATCTCAACAGCGGATTGCCTGTGCAGTTACGGAAAGTATAGATGTATGTTTGAAGATCAAATATAAATTCGAGAAACAAGATCCGAGTGTAGTGAAAGTATAAGCTGGGGGTCTGAGGTGGACCTAGAGATCGAGAGACTAGAGGAAGGGATTGCTTCAATTCAAGCGAGAATTATGGAACTAGAATCGGTTGGAGAGGTGGATACTAAATCTGAATTAGTTTCTTTTTTGTCACAATGCGTAATTGTTTGTAGAAATACTACTATCTGGAATGGATTACTTGTAAATTATATGCAATCAACTGGAAAAATTTTCTTGTAAACTGTATGCAATCAAACTTTATGTTTCTGTTGCATTCTCCGATACCGATTTTTGATAGTAAAGACTTCAGAAAATTTAAGAGTCTTGAAAGTAATCCGAATATGCTTAATGTAATGCCCCACTTCCAGTAGTGTGGAAAGCTGGAACGTTCGGCGTCGAATGATAACTCGACGAGCCTCAAACAAAATATTACAGTCACCATTTGCAATTTAATATGAATAACATGCAGAAACTAAATGAATTTTTTTTTTTTGAAAAACAAAGAGATAATAAATTCCCTCAAAATAAAATTAACAAATGTCACCACAGATAAATTCTTTCTGAAAAGAAAAGGACTGTCTCATATGAAACTAAATATAGCGCCATGTGCACTTATTACATTTCTCTAAAAAGAAAGCAGCTAACAAAAGGAAGTAATCACTCCTGCAGATCTGCTTGTTCCTGGAAGTACAACATATCCTGTTCTGCCACTGGTGGATCTACCTCTTGATAGAGGCCTGCATCTGGTCATGCATAACCAGGATCGTCAGCAAAGCGACCCAATATTAAATAATAAAGAACAACAAAAAAATAATGAATAATAATATCTCAATGTCAGAGACAATCATGCAAATGAAGGACGGAAGATTTTACGTATTTATACTTATCATCACTATTACTTTAATCGATGTCTTTTAAATTTTTACAATTAATGTCTTTAGTTATGGTATTTGAAAATTCAAGAAAATATGAATATAACTGAGCTGAACGCATCTCCGTCTACCCCGGGAAAATGGAACAGTAGTTGATCGGAGCCTATCCCGATCCTCCCAAAAATGGGAAACAGTGGCGCAGTAAGTTGATCAGAGCCTATCCCGATCCTCCCACAAGTGGGAAACAGTGGCACAGTACAGTTACGTTCAGCCGTCTAATTCATATGAACCTAAATTTTTCCCAAATCCCCAGTGTTTATCAGGTTCGGTATTAACTGTCAAATTTTAGTATCAATTGGTGATTTCAGAAATTTCAGTTCAGTATGTAGATTGGTGATAATAATTAAAGTTCAGAGTACAGTAACAATAACAGTGACATTTGAGAAACAGTATAACATTGCAGTGGTTAATTATCTATCACCAATCATATACAGTAGCAGTTTGCATTTAAACAGTGTCTTATCTTACTTCATATCAGTGTTATCTTTCTTTTCCTTTCAAGATATAACAAAATTTGAATTAAAACTTATAACATAACTTTCTGGATTATGTGCATATTTCAAAAAAAAATATAAACACGTGGATTTTATCTAATCACTCTTAAAATAACATGTCTCGGGGTTCAGATAACAATAGTAGTTACATGTAAAAAGAAATCGGGATAGTTCTAAATACGCGCCACATATCACACAGTAAGGTGATTTACAACATAGGGAAAATAGTGCTCTCTAGGTATGTATGTGCGCACTTAGTCATCACCGAAACCAAATGCAGCATTTCACTGGACTTAGGGTTGGTCTAAGTGCGCACACATGTTAAAGAGATTTACAACGCAAGGAGGTGTTCGCAAGTAGAAGTGTGTGCTCACTTAGCAATTAACCAAAACCATGGGCTGCAGTATTCTTGATTTGAGGTTGTTATAACGTTGTTATAACTGCGCATCCACCTGAGATGGTCTACAACATAGGAACAAGGTGTACACTAGTGAAATGTGTGCGCATTTAGAACTCCCTAAAGTTTCTGCAAAGTGGAGGTAGTTCTAGGTGCGCACCCAATACTTACATAGTTAAGGTGAATTACAACATAGGGAGAGGATGCTCACTAGTAGATATGTGTGTACTTAGAAATGCTCCCCCAAAAATTTATTCCCTCACAGGAAATAGAAACGGGGAGAAGGAGAAATCAGCACCCAAAAAGTAAAAAAAATAAAAATAAAAATAAAACAAAAATAAAGGTGAGGAAAAACCCTTCAATCTGACGGGACAGTGGCAGGGATCGATAGAGCCGATATCGCCGACGGCCGAGTCGCCTTGTCCATCCGCAACCGAACATAGAAAGGGGGAAAGAGAAGATGAAGAAGGAGCACATGCGCAAGTGGAAGTGGAAGTGGAAGTGGAAAACGGAAGTGGAAGAGGAAGTACAAGAAGATGCGGGAGCGGAAGCGGAAGAGGCACAGGAAGATGCGGAAGCGGAAGCAGAAGAAGAAGCACAGGAAGATGCGGAAGTGGAATCAGAAGAAGAAGCACAAGAAGGTGCGGAAGTGGAAGCAGAAGAAGAAGGTGAAGAAGAACACAAGCAGGTGCGGAAGTGGAAGCAGAAGAAGGTGAAGAAGAAACACAAGCAGGTGCGAAAGTGGAAGCAGGAGAAGAAGGTGAAGAAGAAACACAAGCAGGTGCGGAAGTGGAAGCAGGAGAAGAACGTGAAGAAGAAACACAAGCAGGAGAAGAAGGTGAAGAAGAAACACAAGCAGGTGCGGGAGCGGAGGTGGAAGAAGAAGCACAAGAGGATGCGGAAGCGGAAGAAGCACAAGAAGATGCGGAAGCGGAGTTGAAGAAGGAGCACAAGAAGATGCGGAAACGGAGCCGAAGAAGGAGCACAAGAAGATGCAGAAGCGGAGCCGAAGAAGGACAAGCAGATGCGGAAGCGGAGGCGGAAGAAGGAGGAGAAGGAGATGAAGCAGCAGCAGATGCAGAAGTAGAAAAAGAAAGGAGAAGAAGAAGAAGAAGAAGAAGCAGTAGCGGCAGAAGCAGAAAAATGAAGAAGAAGGAGAAGAAGAAGCAGAAGCAGAAAAATGAAGAAGAAGGAGAAGAAGAAGCAGCGGCGGCAGAAGCAGAAAAAAGAAGAACAAGAAGAAGAAGAAGAAGCAGCAATTTCAATGAGTTCAGAATTCAGAATTGTAAAATAATTAAGCACATTGCTAACCACTGAACGGCCAAATTCCCAGCTCTACTGATACCATATACACCATATAAAGATATTGTTCTCACATTTATTGTAAATTTATTATAAAAAAAATATATCCAAACTCCAGTTTAAAATCAAGCAGTAACCTTGTCTTGCTTACTTTTGTTGGAAGCTACACATATCGTATTAAGTATTTTTTTTTTTTTTTTTTAAAAAAACTTGTCATGTTCCCTATCTGTATGAGTGAGTGGGCTGACTAGATGACAGATAAATCTAAAAGGACATGCATACAAAAAAATTCAGAGATAGAACCTCATTATTAAAACCTATTACAAAGGGTTATCAGGACAGTAATAAGAGTTGCAAGTTCGAACAATTAAGAGATAGAAAAAGTATATAAAAAAAAAAATTTGGGACAGAGGAAAGATTTATGCTGTATCATATTTTTATGAATGCTCACATTCCTTTATTTAAATACTATAGCAAGGTGGAGAAAAGTTGGCCCCATACGAGGGACACCAATAGCTAGCCAGATCAAACTTAAGGGAAAAACCAAAAAGAGTAGTCTAGCAGTATGGACAACTACTGAAAACAACTCAACAGACAGTAATTAATTCTTGCTATTACCAACGAACTTTGACAGAAATCTAGCAGTTGGTTCCATATGCATAATAATAAAAAGTTCATTTGAAGACTACATCAGTGTGCTATATTATGGTAGAATTTAATTATTAGAAAGCCAAGGATGAATCTTAGTAATTAGAATTATTTGCAATGGATCAAGACAACAAATTCTACGTACCTTCACTTCTGCAATAGTCCATTAATAGTAGAACAAAAAAAAATAAACATAAAAGGCACTGATATATCGTTGTACAGGGTATATGCTTCTATGGTTTTGTTTTCAATTTCTCTGCCACAGTTTTTTTTTTTTTTTATTTGTAAAATCCCTCAGCTTTCTACAATAATGGCTATTGAATCTAAAACAATTTCCTTATTAGGGAATATACAAAGAAGAGAAATAAATACCTTAGTTAGACAGAAATAAGTGTAATTATTAACATATTAAAGTGAGTAAAAGAACTCACCTTTGGCTGAGTCGTTCCCCTTCCTTACTTCCGCTCTTCTTCTTCCCGTACGTCCTGTAAGCGTTCCAATTTCTCAGCGTTCCAGAAGAGGGATGAGAATGAGGTTTTGGATTAAAATATAACCTACTTAGTTGAGATCCAACAAAAATATATATATATTTTTTGTTAAGATTTGATTTCTTTCAACTATTTAGATTTCTATCCGATTTTTTCTCAACTATTCAGATTTATATCCAAACAAATCTCAATATATATTTTATATTTAAATTATTATTATTTTTTTTCTTTTTTTTTCCAGATTTTTAATTTAATTCAGTTTAATTTATTTATTTATTTATTTTTATTTTTATTTTTTGAAGTGAAATGAACACAATGAAAAGTGGCCGTTACACTTAATATTTTCGTAAGAGATCTTTTACCAGTTTTGTGATGGCCACTGAATTAATTGTCAGAATGGAGATTCAATTCATATCAAAGTTTTTCACAATAGAATCAGAGATGTAAACGACTAGTTAACCATCACCATGGCTTTACTTTGTAGTTTGTGTACTTTGTTCTATTAATCCTCTAGTGAAATGCAAGAGCAAGAGGAAAAAAAGGAGAGAAATTTTTTTTTTTATCATTCATAACTTATGATTTACACAGGATATTGTGGGTAGAGGACCATCCATAACTTAATGTTGCATAGGATAACTGATTCCATAATTTAGATCAACCTTTTTCTAATATATACTTTTCAATCTTTAAATAATATATCTCTAAATATTATGTCAGTTCTCTTGATCTTTCTAGTGGGGTGCCCTTAGAAATATTGGGTTTTATGTTCTTCGTGCCTGCGGATATTGGGTGCCCTTAGAAATCGAGCGGGTGCCATTACAAGCTCTCATACTAATATATATATATATATATATTTTAACCCTTTTCCCAAGCCCCTTCCTCAAGAAAACCAGACCTTTTAGGGGGAACAAAAAGCCACCTTTTTTTCTCTCTCTCTTCTCTCGATCTCTCCAAAGACCCTAAAAACTCGACAGTAAGCTTCGCCTCCGAATCTCCTTTTGGATCTTATCTGCTGCGCTCCATCTATTAACGGAACTTGGATTAGATCTGAATTTTGATTGAGGATTTTGTTGTTGTTGTGGTTGTAGGAATGGGGAAAGATTTAGTAGAAGCCCCGGCGAAGGGCGGGTTCAGCTTCGATCTGTGCGTGAGAAACGAGATGCTGGCGAAGAAAGGGCTGCGGCCGCCGACCACAAGGAAGACCGGCACCACCATCGTCGGTCTCATATTTAAGGTAACCCCACAACAACCCACCCCCACCACGAAACCAACAATTTTATTTTTTAATTTTTAGGTATTTTGAACTAATTTTGCTTGTAATTGTTCGATGCGACTGGTCAATGTTAGATCCCAGGTTGCAAAAGGTGGTCACGAGTAGGTGATTTGGGGCGATATATGATCCTCTGTGTAAAAGGCCTCGGTTTGAGTCTTTAATTTCAAGATTATTTGAGATATATGGGAGATGGCTGCGGTTTTGGCTGTCATCTTTCTCAAAATATATAATCATTTTTCAAAAAAAAAAATCAGTCAGCACAGAGGCTAGTTGAACTTATTGGTGCTTTCATAATTAATTGATCAGAAATTAATGCCCATCTCGCAATAAACATAAGCATCATATTAGTCCAAGTTACCAGAATAAGAATTGTTAGCGAATTTTACGGTAGGTTCTTCCTTTACAAGTAGTATTGAGAAGTGCTGAACTTGAGGATTATTTGTGTGGAACTTGTGGTTAAAGTATGACAGTTGGCAAACAGAGTCGCTGATTCTTGTGAGGAGCGTGGAAGAAACTGGCTCGATATATGCAGTGAATCTTAGCAAGGATTCAAGAAGCAAATTAGGCAGCAGTTCCTATCAATTTGAAGAAGCTACAGAAAGTGTGAATAACATTCGATGACGATTCTATTATATTGGAAGGAAGACATTGTCTTATATGAAACTGTAGTTGTGTTTGCAATAGCTCATTTAGAAAATATAAATACTTTTAGCAGTGATG
>JAYEPQ010000005.1:54448422-54556166 GCA_036321105.1 Dracaena cambodiana | reverse complement strand
ACATTGGATTTGCTTGGAGTTGACGCTCATCGAAATCGCCTATCCCTTTAACGAGCAGTGGAACTTTGGCTCCACAATGCTAAAGAATTGCCGGCGTTTGGCATAGAAAAGTCTCTATTGTTCTAGTTTAATTGTCAATGGTTGATTCATGGTCTCAAGGTTCGAGGTTCCATTATTGTAGGCAAAGTGCCATGGAAACTGCAATGAGGTTGTTGAATAAGCATAGATCAATAAAACCTTTAAGAACTATGAATATAGTTTTACAACAACAACAACAACAACTAGGCCTTTTATCCTAAGGATTTGGGGGTAGGCTACATAAACCAAAAAAGAATCACGCCGGATTGATCACTTTGATAGTTCTTCTCCATTCATTTCTGTCAAATAATATCTCCTCAATTAAACCTCTAGAATCCATATCTTTTCGTATCACCTCCATCCATTATTTAATAAATATAGTTTTACAATAAGAGTAAATTTTTTTTGAGAATATGATTTTATTTTAGCCTTTTTGGTTTTGTGCTTTTAAGTTTTTGAAAGCAACATGCGACCTCATCCAGTTAATTGTATTGACTTGGTTCTTGTTTTAGTCCCAACCCTTACCATGTAAATTGTAGGGTAATCTACTGGTTTGCTGCTTGTTTGTGTGAGTTTAAAGCCTTAGCTAGCATTATTGGTTTTATGGCATGGTTCTGCCTTAGCGGGGAATTTGGTGTTTGACTCATAGTTGTTACCCAGTTGGTCATTAAAAATGGTCAATTATCTGAGTTGTTACCCAGTTGGAGCTTTTCTGTCTTTTAGTTGTGCTCCATAGACAACCTTGATTCGCTCACAAAGAGCTTAGGTGATAATAAAGAATAGTCCTAGCAAAAATGAGCTTAATCAAACCGCATAAACAATTGTAGCTATGAGAATAATTCAGTTACCAACTGCCTACTTCGCTTCTGAAAAATATAATAACTATCAGGATAGCACCATATACCTTTGTAAGCTGGGTTAAACTATCTGCTGCCATCATATTATGAACACTTGAGCCAGTAGGCCTAGCAGTTTATGTTTGTAAGATATGGATCTGGTCTAGAAATTGGATGCAATAATAATGGAAAATTGGCAATAATCAAGGAGAATCAGCATAAATTGAAGAATAAAGATAAAAGCAAACAAATGTTTGGAATAAGGAGTTTCATAGGAATGAACTTTTCTTTTTTTTTTTTTTTTTTTTTTTTTTTTTTGAGGAAAAGGAAAAATGGTTTCTTTTATTAAAAAAAAAATGAACCATGGATTTGGTTTGTGAAAAGAAAGAAGAATGCCCGTCTGGTTGCTAAAAATGGTTTAAATGTCATATGGCATTATTTTTAGTTTCCCTGTCTTGCTTCATTTTTTTGGATTTTATTAGAAAAAGTGCCGGAAAATACCATTATGCTTCTGTTTCTTTTTTACTTTTCATTGGAACCAAAACTACAAACTTACATATTTAGTTGTTGCCCGCAGCTAAACTCTAGGAGACGAGATGATTATGGATTAGTGCATGCTGCTTTTACGTTTGCTAGGAGAAAAGGAGATTAATCCCTATAAATTACTCAATTAGTAAAACCCGTAATTTGAGATATCATTAATCATGTCTAAAAATGATTAACTTAAACCTGACCGATTCCTATTTGAGATCTTATTGTCTACAAGATTATTCAACCTCAGCTACACAACCTGGTCCTGCTATATTGTTCTCTCACAGAATTTATGTATGTTAGTAGGGGAAATATTTTCGTACTGAATCTTTGATTTGCTTGGCAATCCTACCCCTTGTACAATCAAGTCGTGGCCCAGTGGTACACTGTTGCATGTTTTCGCCTGGTTTACTTTCTGTTAGTTCATTATTGTTTTGCTTGTTATAATTAGTTAGTGTTCTTATAATTTACTTTTGTCAATTTTGTTATTAGGTATTCCATTTTTTGTCTAATGCCTTTTTCTCTTTTGATTTCCAGCAACTGTGGTTTCTGCCTTTGAACTTTTTTAAAATATTTTTCTCGGTTTTATGGAGTCTAGTAATGCTTTACTCTCAGATTAGAAATAATGCAAGAAAAAGAATTCATAGAAAATGACTATTCTTGCTTACTTTTTAATAGGTATAACAACTATACAGAAACGCATTATTATTGCCATACGATGTTCTATACGTTTGGAGGTGCCTCTGGGCCGAGTTGGTTCAATTATGGTTCCACAGGGGTATGTACGCTACCTTGTTGGAATTGCCAACGAGAAGATGGAAGCAAATAGAAAGAGAACAGATGGTTTTCTTCATGTTTTGCAATATAAGGTACAGTCTCTTATATTTTTCTTCATATTTTTTTATTCTCATCTTGCTTTGAACTGTGTATGACATTCTATATTAATGTTCTTCATTCACTTGACTTCAATTATATGAGGTTCATTTTTTCTTAATGTTATTGCTTGAACATTCTAAAGTTTAAGTCATGCTTGTCATATTTCGTAATAGTCGTTTTATGTGATCATGTTAGTCATTTTGGTATCATATTTAGGATTCAAATGTTAGACTTTATATTGCAGGGATGATATTTCAATCTTTGTAGATGATGTAACTGACTATGTTATTGTAGTAATCCATGATTCCATATCTTCAAATACCTATTTATGATCTAAATTACTCTATATGCTTTTTAAGCCCTTTCTGATGATGACAGACCTTCAGTAAATATTCACAGGTTCTTTCAGGACCCACCAAACAGATAGATACCAATGAGAAGAATCGAGGCTGTCTATCTGATAAAGGAAGCTTATCACATCTTGAAGCTAAAGGGAGTAATCCGACATCAGAAACAAAACTACTGGAGGTTGGCACATTAGAGTATCGTAACCAAGATCAAGTTGATCATCATGTCAAGGATATGTGTGATTCTTTATCTGGAGAGCACGCTAGTGTAGATAAAAGTGCAGATTCATCTTGTGGGTACTTGTTAAAAGATTTAAATCTTCTACATGAATTGGAAGTTGGATACAGCAATGAAGAAGGAAGAAAAACAGATTCTAAGCCAGGTATTTAAGAGAGAAAATTTTCAGTTGGGTAGTTTATATGTCCATTTTCAATGGTCTAGTTTCTAATTAATTTCCTAATTCAGGTATTAAATTAATTCTCATCATCTCTCTCACCACCTATGACTCTTGGTGTAGAAGAATGTTTGATTGGTAACTGCATTAGCTTAAACTGTATAAGTAGTAAGTGAGGTTCCTTGATCTGCCAATTCTCCTATTTGATTCGTGCCTGATCTGGGCATAGTTAAGACATATCGCTTTCTTAATTAGCTACATCTAGATTAAGTTAATTAGTTGATTGCTAAGAGTTTCAGATCTTGTCCAAGCCCAAACCATGTCAAGTTGCTCAGCTTTTGATTAAGCTTGGTTCTTGGAATGCTTTTTTTTTTCAAATTAAAACAATTACTTTTTAATGATTCACCTACTTTGCTTGTTTGAGATTTGGAATTTTTCGATATTCACATACCTATATGTATCTGAGATGGAACTCTAAGGTCATTCCAACAAATTATCTATGGCTTGAGCACTTCTGGCACGTTCAATTCATGTAATGACAATCTTCTGTATTCTAAGTGGTCATTCAGAAAGGTATTATTTAGTTAGGAGAAAAAATGCATAGCCAGTTCTTTACTTATTCTGTTATAGTTTGTTGACGGAGCCGCATATCTTTCTGGTGTGTTGAGTACAGGCTATACCGGGCATGATGTACAATGAAGTAAATTTTGATGCTTATCTTCTACCGGGAAAAGAATCATGAAATGATATTTCTTCCCTCTTGCTATATTGTAATTGTCTAGACTTTAGGTCTTTCACCTACTGACCAAAGCAATTATGGATATCTGTCATCGAAGTAAGTGCTGATCATTACAGAAGTTGGGATTCGGGCAGATGTAACTGTGAGCCAGCATCTAGACCCCTTTCTAGTGAATTATCTGTTTTAACTTTGTCCACTGCTGCAATGAATGGTGAGCGAGATGTGTCAGTGAGCGAGACATTAACAAGGTTGCAGTATAGGTATAGCTCGTATACTGATTGTGGACATGAAGATCTATAATGTTGGTTATATTTTTGGGGTGCATGAGTGCACTAACTAGGGATGCACAGCCATGCCGACTCCGACCAAATTGACCGACTCCGACAAGACTTGGTCGGAGTTCGGTCGGAGAAAGAAAATGTCGTCGGTCGAAGTCGTATATTAGAAGGAAAAGTCGGACGAAAATTGATCGGATCAATGTTGGAGTTGGTTGGACTTCGACCGACCCGAGTGAAACGATGCTACGATGGATGAAGGATTAGGGTTTAGAGAGAGATTTTTGGATGGGAGGGGAAACCGACGGTGGGAAGACTGGGGCGATGGCGGTCGAGGAGGCCGGCGGTGGAAGACTGGGGCGATGGCGATTGATCGATGGTGGGAAGACTGGAGTTTTTTTTTGGAAAAAGGGGGATTTTTTGGGAAAATCGGAGCAAGCTGAAGGGAGAGAGAGATGGAGAGAGAGTGAAGAAAAATTATCTTCCCCCCTCCCTCGAGAGAGAGATAGAGAGAGAGTGGAGAAAAATTATAATTCTCTCACCCTCCACTCCTTCCCTCCCCTTTCCCCTTCTCTCTCTCTCTCTCCCTCCCTCCTGCCTCTCTTTTTTCTCTCTATGAAAAAAACTCTTTTTTTGTTGATAAAAAGCCGACCGACTCCGTCGGATTCCGACCGCATCCAACCGGTCCAGAGTTGGCCGGAATTCAGTCGGATTCCGACGAGCGGGACTGCTGGAGTCTTGCCTTCTCCCTATGGTTGGCTCCGACCGTTTGTTCATCCCTAGTACTCAGTGTTCTAAATATCGAATATCGGTCTCGTACTGGTCAGCAAATTACATACCGGTTACCGGATACCAGGCGGAATATCGCGATATAACCCTAAATATCGGAGTGTCATATCGATGTCATACCAGTTAAAGAATAATCATATAATTGGCTATATAGAACATAATAAAACACATAAAATAAGTTTATAGTATTTACATTTGCTTATTTACATTCAACTTACGAATTTGCAGATACCGTTTAGAACGTTCGCATATGCACAGAGCGACATACAATCATAAAATTAAGAAAAATAAGTTTTCAAGATAAAAGAAAAGTGTTTCTACATGTGTATTTATGTGTATTTACTGTTTTAAAACACTGCAAATATATGTCAATGTTTACAATACATACTATGTGATGTCTCATACTCGTCTCTAGTATTTCGCATCAATTTGTGTCATATACAGTTGCAATCTCTTTTCACTTTAATGAACAAAACTAAACTTATATTTTTTCACATAACCAAACCTAAGAAGCAGTGAATCTATAATTAAAGAATCTGCAACAACACTAGTGAAAATTGTATAAATAGTAAACAAAACTAAACTTATATTATTTCACATCAATTTGCATCTATACTATGAAAATTGTATTAAATTGAATATGCTACTACATTCACTGTACCCACCATGTTTAAGACATAATTAAAGAAATTATAATCTGTAACAGTGAATCTAACATGAAACAGTGAATCTGCAACAACAGTGAATACATATAAATAGTAAATACTCAAATTTACAAATTTTATCTAGCATGAAACTCATACACACAAAATCATTTCTTGAATCATTAATTCACACTGAATCAGTGAATCGAATCACTGGTTCAGTGTGAATCAGTGATTAAAGAAATCACTGTAGACTACCCGCCGATATACTGCCCTCCCAACTTAGCAATTCCCTTCAAATTACACCAAAAAAAAAATCTAACATAAATCGCAATCAATTAAACCTAAATAGCACAATTATAAAAGAAATTGACGAACTTTGTAACTCTAAATCAAATTAACATTAAAAAAACAAACTAAACTTGCCTGGCCGGCGGCGACTGCCCCACTGGAGAACGGCGAGCACCCTTCGAAAACTCCCAGAGTAGGAGAAGAGCTATCGGAGAGCGGAGAAGAAAAATAGAGAGAACACGAGAGAGATTTTTGGATGGATTGGGAAATTAGGGTTAGGGTTCGGGCCGTACGGCTCGATCAGCCGACGAACGCGGGGAGAGAACGAGAGAGAGAGAGTCAGAGAGTGGAAGAAGAAGAATCGGAGAGAGATTTAGGGCTGATTTGGGGAAATTTGGGGTTAGGGTTTTTCGTCGCGGAGAGGGAAAACTCGGATCGCCGGGGGAGAGAGAGAGAGAGAGAGAGAGAGAGAATGCGAAAAAAATGAAATTTTTCTCCCTTTCGACCCGTTTTATTTCTTAACGGGTCAGATCTTAACGGGTAACGGGTTTAACCCGTAACCAAAACCCAATAACCGATATTATCCAATACCGGCCGGTATTAGACATCTCGATATCGGCCGATATATCGCCACGTGGCCGATATATCGGCCCATACCAGTCCAAAACGATAAACGGTAAAAAAATGCCCATATCGTCTCGTTTCTTCATAATTACCGATATACCGGCCGAATATACCGGTATATCGGTCGGTATTTAAAACACTGCTAGTACTAACTAGCTAACTGGTTTTGAAGTTTCTTATTGAAAGACCTTTAGGCTCTGTTTAGTATGAAAGAAGATGAAGGAAAATTAAAAAAAATGAGAAAGAAAGAATTTTTTATTGTTGGGTTTGGGAGAAAATTTAAAAGAAAAGAAAGTGTGAGAAATGTAGGACAAGACATGATTCAAAATGTTCTCTCCTTTTTTTCTTTCCTCTACCCCAAAGAAAATGAGAAAAAAAAACATTTTTATTGTTACTACCATATCCCATATGGTAGGAGAGTGGAGGGAGTTTGGAACAATTTTTTTTCTTAACTTTTTATTTTTATTCTTAATTCATTTTTTTAATAATTTCTTTTTTGTTTCTCTTTGAACAAACAACAAAGGGACCTTTTCCATTTATTTTCTTTCCTTTTTCATTTTCCATTTCTTTTTCTTTCTTTCATTTTCTATCAAACCAAACATAATCTTAAAGAATTTATATGCTGTCATGAATGCAAAAACATAGAATTGTACTTTCTGACATTTCTTTCAGTAAATTTCAACTTCTGAAGTACCATTAAAACAACAGTTAAGACATATACTTGCAAACTTGAGTTGTAAACTTATTAGAAAACATTTAAAGAGTATTTGTTCTTTCATGAATGCTTGAATAGAATTCTACAATATTTAACTAACTTTTGCTTAAGATTTAACTTGTGAATGACCATTAAACCAGTAATCAGAGGAAACGAAGTTTGAAGATTTGAAGAAATTTTTCAAACCATCAGTTGTTTCATATTTCAATACAGTTCTACTTAATTCACCCTTGGACTTAAGAGCTACCACCTTTTCCATATGGTTCGTTGCTTCATATGTTCATTCGAACTGCGTAATTTAATTTGAAAGCATGCATGTTCATTTTGCAAATCATTGTTCAGTAACAAAATTCAATAATTAATATTCTCTCTCATGCCGCTTTCAGCTTCATGGAAGCACATCTCCCCTTTTGCCATAGATTAAGTTGCAATTTATCAACAGAGTTGCCAGGAACCCCTGAGTGCTCTATTTCAGTGGATATGTTGACGTTTGTTGGTGAACCAGCTGAGAAGCTCTTCCTATGGGGTCAGTCAGCCTGTACTTTGAATAATATAAATCCAAAACAGATCATTGTGTTTGGTGGTTTTGGAGGAGTAGGACGGCATGCAAGAAGAAATTATTCTCTAATGCTTGATACCCAATGTAGCCAGTTGACTGAAATTGATGCCAGGGGACCCCCATCTCCACGCTTGGGTCATACATCTTCGATGGTCGGGGACCAGCTTTTTATTATCGGTGGTAGATGTGGTCCAGATCAAATTCTTAATGATGTCTGGGTTCTGCACATGTCAGAAAATAGGTGGATGCTACTAGCATGTACTGGAAGCATGTTCCAGCCAAGGTAAATTGCTTAATGATGAATATCAGTTCCTTCTCGTTGCAAACTTTCGATGGACAAAGTACATCAAAACAAGCTCATGTATGAAGAGTGGTGGACCAAGCATAATGTATTAATCAATTGTCATCATCTTTTTCTCCTGTTGCAAATCAATTGATATACAATCAATGAATCTTTCGCAGTGGAAAAAAAACAAGAAATATTGAGTATCTAGATGATAACTGTTTTTATGCTGTGCATTAGAAGTGCATTACGTTTTCTACTGTTTCTAATGCACTTTGGTTGTGGAGATTTAAAGAAGAAAAATCAAAAAAGTTTTTTTTTCTGTGGTGATAAGAAACCAATTGTCTAATTTTCTACTGAATATTAAGCTGTTGAATTTTAAATTAACTTCTGAAGCTTAACTGTGTGTATCCTTTTTCCTGAAAGATAATGTATTCGATTTGTTTTTAAATTTTTTCAGTACCACCCCTTCAAGTAGCCGGAAAATACAGTTTTGGTTTGCAATTTGCATCATGACGTTCAGTGGGTGCTGTAAATATACAAGCATATTTTAATTCATTATAATTTTACTTTTTTGCAGGCATCGCCATGCAGCTGTAGCTGTAGGCTTAAATATATATGTCTTTGGGGGTCTTAATGGTGAAGTGATTTATTCCTGTATGAATGTTCTGAACACTGAAACCTTGCAGTGGAGTGAGGTCAGCATCCAAGGGGAATGGCCTTCTCCTCGCCATTCACATTCCATGATAGCAAATGGCCTACTAATTTTTATGTTTGGGGGTTTCAACGGGAAGAAAGCATTAGGTGATCTGTATACTTTTGATATCAGAACAAGCATATGGAAAAAGGAGAAAACATCAGGGAGAGCTCCTTTTCCCAGATTCTCTCATTGTATGTTCATCTACAAAAACTATCTTGGCATACTTGGGGGATGCCCTCTGAGGCAACAGAATCAAGAGTTGTCTTTACTCAACCTGCAAAATAATGCCTGGATGCATGTAACAGTTAACTCTATGGGTGGAGACCTCTGGGTTCGCAGTTCTACTTGTGTAATTGATGACGATCTAGTAATTATTGGTGGCGGAACATCCTGTTATGCATTTGGGACAAAATTTAGTCAGCCCATGAAGATGAACTTGAAAATGTTGGACTTTCTGTATGGCATGAGCTCTGCTCAGGAAAATAAGCTGCCAGATGAACTTCAAAATAATAATGTAAACATATCACGGTGCAGCATGCATGTACAGGACATCTCAGCCAGTGCAGGTTCAGATTTTGGGTTTGACACACCAGACAGTGGAGATGGACATTGCATGGATGCACAATTCTTTGTTCTTCAAGTTGAGAAAAAATATGCTAAGCTCGCCAAGGATATATTGAAAAAATTTGGATGGTTGGATCTTAGTAGGAAGGTTCAACCAAGTCAGGATGACCATCATATACGTTTACCAATCAGTAGAAGCTTCTTCTCTTTTTATCAGAAAGAACATCTTGATTCAATAGGTACATTTAATGACTTCTGTCGAGGACTGTCTGGGAAGAAGGGCCTTTCATTAGATGAGGTTTCTCTCCCTATGGCATTGAGATTTTTGTCGCTATGTGGTAGTCTGCTACAAAGTAATGATGTACCCTGCAATAGAAAAATTTCCAAAGCTCCTCAAAATATAATGAAAGAATCGGTCTGCACTTTATTGAGGAAAAAGGGATTGATGCCAAAACTTTTGGAGCAGTTACCTATGAGGTTTGTTGTATATATTAACTTATATCTCTATGCACTGCCAGGATATGGAATCAACATTATTTTTCTTATGCTACGAATTTAATGTTGCACAATATGTTTATTTCCCATTTTGCATTGTAAATTTGGCACCTCAGGCAAAGCATCATATTCGATGTAGTGATTTTGCAAGTTATACTTTCTGCAAATTACATTTCTGAACATTACTTTTGGTACTTAGGTGGGAGCGACTTGGGGATATTGTGGTTCTTCCAGTGAATGCTTTTAAGGATCCAATATGGGGTTCTATAGGAGATGAGCTTTGGCCAATAGTAGCTAAATCACTTGGTACTCAGCGTCTTGCACGCCAAGTAAGTTTCGTTAAGCTGCATTATTGAGCACCAGTTTGCTAATATATTAGTCTTTTTGTTTGTTACTATGACATACGTTATTCTTAATAAATTGATTAATTGGCCCTGAGTAAAGATGTGCTTTTACAAGAATGAATAGCCCAAGTTGTATATTATCTATATTAACACGACTCCCTCAGAGATCCACCTTTCCCGCAAGTATAGATGGAAATCCAAGGCCTATACTATTCAGCCCATTTACTGATGGTAACGAAGAAATCAAATTTTAATCCCTATCAGGAATCTGTCTCGTACTTGCATTTAGTAAGAGCCAAGAACGGTTCTTACAATTGATTAACATGTGAAGGATGAAATTGATTTTAAACTATATTAGATGTCTTTTATTTGTCATAAACTTGTCAACTATATATAATGTATTCAATACATTAAAAACTTGATAAGATGTTAAATTGCATTCCATTCATTATAGGGGCTACTGATATGATATATATAGAACCCAGCTTAAATAATGATCAACTGGCTAACAATGATTCTTTATATAACTTCTCTCTTGTTTTGGTTTAAATAGACGCATTCATATTGAATGAAACTAGGCCAACCAAATGGCTGATTTCTCTTTAATGTCCTGGGTTGGCCTTTCAAAAGTTAAGCTGTTTTAAGCAAACCATAGAACCATGGTTACTCACTTTATTATCGACATTACCTTAGCTTCCATCTTCATTTTTATGGCCAATATCACATTCCTTTTTTCCCCTCTTGCTTATTTATTTAGGGACCAACAATATAATTGACAGCTATAGTCTTACCCAATGACCCCTGAAATCATTGTATTTCCGTATTCCTACATAATATCTTTTAAGTTGGGATGCCGCTTTTTTGGTATTGACTCCATTTATATGTTGGAAACATATTTGAGAAGATTCCTTTCAACTAATCAAAATATCCTTGTGATCTTCACCAAACCACCTACATTAGTTCCTACTGAAGCGGTTATCTCTTCTTATAAAATCTTTCTTAGGGATGATAATTGGTGCGTCTACGGACCAATTTTTGGCCTGTCCTATTCAAAATTTTGAATTAGAAAAATAAAAATTTCATTTTTCTAATTCAAAATTTTGAACTGGGCAGGCCAAAATTTGACCCGTGAGTGCCCATTCCCATCCCCATTTTTTTCTTGGTAATTTTGCAATGTATTCTTTATATTATTATCCCTAATAACCAGTTCTTCCTTAAAAGAATGTCATTTGATCTTTTCAAAAACCTGACGTATTAAATAATTAGCCTTATTTTCGCTTTTGCGCCCTTTTAAACATATATAACTTCTTTCCAGTTCCATCTCCCTCTCTATCTTCATCTCCATTGCCTTCTTCATTTATACTGCGAAGGCCCGTTTTTGTTTTGTTATCATGCTACTTTTGAAGTTGCTTCAGGAAACAACTACTAAATGTAAATTCTTCTTAAAGGTGAGAGCAAGGGTTCAGAGATATGGGATTAAGATTCCCCCTCCCCCCCCCCCCCCCCACCCCAATAGTTCTCTAGATGACCTTCTTGTCTTCTTGTACATTTAGGTTTCATTAATTTGTTCAAGTGAAGATTGACTGGAATTATTATTCTTTGGTCCTTCCGGGTCCGACTCATAGCAGAGTTAATATTTAAAACTTTGAATAATACTTGAAGTCGAACACTTTGGAGCAGTATGGTGGCTCTTTTTGAACCTGGCCTGTTTCATAGATGGGTTGGGTTCCAGTGACTTCACTACTGGTAGGTCAATCTTCAAGCAAAGCTGCCTGACCTGGTAATAAATGGCTTAGTTTAATCTTTGAACTGACTCAACACATTTTGCCACCCCACACCAGCAAGCATTGTAGGACCTGAAAATTGTTTTTTTGTGAGTGGAACTGTACTTCAACTCTAGTACATGTTGACGGGTAAAAAGTAAAGAAAAACCCCATATGCAAGGCTAACCATTGACTCGCATCAAAGAATCTCTAATTGGTTAGAGATCGGATTTGGTTTAGATTTGGATATCCAATCTTATCTAATCATGCTTGATCTTGATTTTGGGTATCTAAATCATAACTATACACATCAAATCAGATATTCTGACAAATCTTGAAGATCAGATCAGGTCCAGATACGATGTACCAGAGATTTCCAAATCTTTTTAAAAGAGAAACAAATATTTGACCTTATTTATAAGGTAGGTGATCTAACCACCTCATACTTATAAATAGGCGTCATGAGGCATTGTAAAAATCACCTTTTGGGGAGACCCAAGGTCCGTACTCTTGAGCGCGTAATTGACGAGCTCTTGGGTACGTATAATCCAGTTAATCCGATCAATTTACGTGCTTACGCGCTTTTCAGAAATTGAGTTTTTTTTTTTGGATCGTTCTAGAGTTCAAGTTACGCGTGAGAGCCTTGAATTCATTGGACCAGCAGAGAAAGAAGCTAGGGCCAGCCGTCATCTTCATCGAGAAGAAAATTTCCACATCGGATCATCAAAAGGTACTACTTGATAGAACCTATCGCCACATAGAACCCACAAATATTGTAAAAGAGAGCGATAATCTATAAATTTTCTCGTTTGTTTTTCTATTGTTCCTCTTTCATTGTAATCGAAATATTCAATGGAAGGAAGCAAGAATTTTGCGACGAACAGTACAATTCTTTTGGTTCACATATTTTTCTTTCACCTATCACATCGTGCCTATTACTGGTCCATTTGAGCATAGAAGTAGGAAAAAACTAAACGACCAGCTCAATGTGAGGTTCATGCCCACGGGGTTATATTGGCTTTGCCACTTAACGACCTAGTCAATGATTTAAATATTGAGCATGCTGCACCTGAAATTCTGTTGTTCAATGTGCAAGTTGCCTTTTTGACGGATCATCATCAACTTGTGATTAAGATTCTTGTAATTAGGCAAATTTAATTTCATTGCAGGCCAAGTAATTTGCAATTTGAACTTAGGGGCTGTCTTCATGGGGATGGCAGACTCCTAAATTCAGAATCAGATGCCTTTTGTACTCCTTGCTTTATGTGTATATGCATCTAAGTTAATATGTATGCATTTCTGGAGTGGACTAGTTTCTCATGGATTCAATTCCTGCTTGCCTTCTGCTTTGTGATAGGGCCGAATCTCGCCAACCGGAACAAGGGACAGTACTTTAGAAATTCTTGTGGGAGATGATGGCTGGGTTACACATCAAGAAAATGGAATTGTTTACTCCTTTGATGCAACAAAGTGCATGTTTTCCTCAGGTAACCTTTCTGAAAAACGGCGAATGGCTCATCTGGACTGTAGGGATGAGATTGTTGTGGATTTATTTGCAGGAATTGGATACTTCACACTTCCATTTCTTGTGAGGTAAGTCCTAAGTTTACCCATTGGATTATTCTTCCATTTCAATGAATATTTATTCAGGTCAAGTGCTGATTGACTGTCGTCTGTGCCATGATGACACTGATATTCCATATGCAGGGCTAATGCAAAACTGGTTTATGCATGTGAATGGAACCCTCATGCAATAAAGGCACTTCAACACAATATTCATGCAAACTTTGTTGCAGACCGGTGCATCATACTCGAAGGAGATAACCATGTTACAGCACCTAAAGTATGTTTCTTTTTTCAAAGTCACTTGCACTCTTCGTTCTTAACTGTAATATGGGTATTCTTTTAAGTCTCAATTAAGTCTCAGGTGTAAAGAGTCTAGACATTTGAAAATTTGAAGAGTTGCTTTCAGTAAAAGGATATCATACTCAAGCGCTAGCCTCTCATTGAGTCCTCATATTAAGAGGGTTCTTTATATTAGTTCACCTTTTCTAGAAACGCTCTTTTTTGCACCTCTTGCATTGGATTCTCTCCCAGTACTATCCATCGTAATGTATTTGAAATGAGATGGTTGGTGAACATGAGTTATATTGGACTAAAACATTATTCTATCAGTACCAGTGCTAATATTGAACTTGTGCCTTTGCAAGTCAATAATTAGTTCTGCTACAGAATTGCTCTTTCATAGCTAACTTCATGAACATTGGCAAAACCAATTAGCATATTGAAATGTTAAACTGGCAATTGTTTGCTTGTACAAAACCATCCAACTCAGCTTTTGATGATTCTGGCTGAAAGTGACTTGAAACGACTGAGAGAGACCATTTTTTATCTTTGTGAATAATATGACTCTGGTGCAGAGATTTCAATTTATTGTGTCATTCTTCAATGGTTTAGTTGCTGTTATTGGATCAACTCGTGCTTTTGTTGCACCATTACTGGTTATTGATTCACGAAATGCTAACTTTAGCTATATCCTGCTATCTAATATTCCCTTATTACTCATTGCTTAGGGGGTTGCCGATCGTGTTTGCCTTGGTCTCCTACCATCAAGTGAAAGTAGCTGGGTTACTGCTGTAAGAGCTTTGAGGTGATGAGTTTGTCCTGTCAAATTTGCTCTGATAATTTATTTATTGTCTAAACTGAATGCATATCGCATATTTCTGCATCTCTTTGGCCTAGTCAATGTTTAAGTGATATTTTACTGTGTATCACCTTTTGTGAAAAAGTATCATTAGGGAATTAATTTAGATAATAATCTCTTATGGGTGGTCTTTTGCCTTTATTTATTGTTTATTATATCATCTGCTTCTGAAAGTGTGTGCGAAGCATAAGTTACTACTTATCACTCTTTTTACCTCTTATTTACATAGCTGAACTATGGATAACTATATGAAATTTTATTTTTTTTGAAAATTTCACATAATTATCCCATGTTGTATTATAACTATCATATGCTACCTCAAAAGCAGTTGATGTTCATGTTCATAACTTACAGCATATCACCACCTGACTTCCTCAACAAAATTGTTGGCCATCTGAGAATATAGACTAGGAATTATAATAATAACCTTGTGTAACTAACTAAGAACTATAAGTATAGTCAGGCAAAATCAGTCGATTGTAAAGAAGTATTGGATTACAGTGTAGTGGCCCAACATAAGATCTTAGTTTTAGATGTTCGATTTAGAAGGGGATTTAGAAAGATTAAACATAATTTAGATCTTAAAATTAAGTGGTGGCTCTTAAATAAGGTAACCAAGAAGTCTTTGTAGATCGAGTGGTACGGGAAGTAAATTGGAAGGCCCAAGATAATAAAGTGCTTAATCCAGTGAAATTCTCTTTTTGGTTCATATAACCTACTCCAAATATGGGGGTGAAAGACTTAGTTGATGATGTCGTCAGGCAAGATCAAACCGGCATTAAAAAGAAAACAAAGTTGGTAACATCATTGAATACAGCACATAACCACCAAGCAACTTCCTACCAAATTGTTGGCCAGTCTGATAATATCGACTAAGAAAGTAAGAATTATAATAATAACCTTGTGTCACTAACTAAAGATAATAAAAATGCTCAACAAAGGTCAAAATAGCAAGCATAATCGAAGTTAGTAATATAATTTAAAGCATGGGTGGGGACGTTGTAGTGGTTCTTGGGAAAAAATTAGAAAAATTTATAGCTCTTTTTTATAAACAATGAAGTCCTTGTGCATTTTTCTTATTCTAAAAAGTCTTTGGACCAGTCAAATGGTGAGTCCACACAATTAAGTATTTATTTATATTTTTATGTAATATTTTTCTAATGTCTTTTTCGCCCTTGTCCCTTTATTCTCAGTTTTATGTTAAATCTCGTTAATAATCGAGCCCGCCTCCCCCCCACCCCCCCCAAAAAAAAAAAAAAAATCCAAACAAAAAATGAGAACCATCACCCTTGCCTGTTTCAGCTTCTCCTTCCCCTCAATCACAGATTCAAAATAGCTGTTAACTATAACTTCTCTGTCAATACTAGCTCGGCCCTTAGCCTCCATTCATATACCCTTTCTCCCTCTACGATGACATTGCTTTGATGGCTGACAACTCCAGGTCATGTGTAGGCTTGTTACCTACTTCATTGGAGGAGAGGAACATCAAGCTAGCTCTCACTCTCTCTCTCCCACCACTTTTCTCCTATTACTTAACATCATCCACCTCTGTATTATTTATTGAGCTCTTCTTGAATTTACCTCATTTCTTGTTTATCCTCATAATTTTTTATTGATTACTGGAAGTCTTGCAAAACATTGGTAAACTTGAAGGTATGAGCAATCTTCATCAATGAGCATTTTTTTTAGCATCAACATTAGTATAACTTAATCCAGAAAGTCAGTAATGGTTACTTCCTGGATTAAGATAACTGGATAGTTTTTTTACTATTTGATGGACTAAATAGTGAATCTGTTTTCTTTTCTCTCTTCTTGAATTTATTTACATTACTGTTTATTCAGCATTTTTTACAATTTATCTACTCTTTAAAACATATCTATTTTTTAATGTAGTTTATATAATTTTTAAAATAATTTATCAACCTTTTATAGTTTATTTACATTTTTAAATGATTCATTTACCTTTTTTTAGAATTTATCTTCCTTATTTACCATTTTTTACAATTTATCTTTAGGTTTTTAAATTTATATACCTTTTTATAGTTTATCTACTGTTTATATAGTTTATCTACCTTTTTTCCTTTAGAAAATAGAAAATTCCAAGAAACGTAGAAAATTGTAAAAAAGGAGGAGAGAAAAAAAAAAGATAATTATACAGAAGATAAGTTCTCTTTGTCTGTTTGCTTTTTTCCTTTTTTCAGCTTCTCACCATCTTCTTTCCTACATATGTCCATATTTTTAGGTCTCTTAATAGATACCACTAATGTATGATTAATTTCCAGAAAAGGTGGTTATATTTCCATTATGGTTGACAAATTTAGCCAATATGTAGTTAATTTCAACAAAGCAAAATCATATTTTCATTAAGATAGTCAGATTCATATTATGTAGCTGTGGTTAATTACAACAAGTGATGGTCACATTTCCCTTTTCTAACAGTATTGTTTTCTAAAGCTTTATTCTTTTTTTTAGGATGTATATATCTTCTTTCTACTTAACCTACTTTTTCCTTGCAAATTATGTATATTATTTATGATTTATCAACCTCTTTTACTATTTATCAACCCGTTTTTATGATATATCTATCCTTTTTCATACTTTATCAACCTGGTTCTACCTTTTTACATTTTATCTATTTTTTCAATAATACTGTAATTTATCTATATTTTGAAAATTTTATTGGCAAAAAGTAAAGCGAAGAAGATAAAAGATGCAGTTTATTTTCGACTTCTTTTGTTGATTCATCAGCAATTATTTACCTGATTTCTGTTATCCGTCTTGCTTGCAAACTTTTTTTTCACAACGAATTATTCGGTGCAGGGCCAAGGGTGGTATGCTGCATGTCCACGAAAATGTCAAGGATTCTGAGGAGAAATCGTGGTTGGAATATGCGCTTAGATCCATAAACAGTATCGCTGAATCTGAAGGTATTTGGTTATGCATCTGTAGTACTATCTTTAGCAAGAGTCTTGTTACATGCTGTGCTGACAGGCACTATTCTGCCTCAGGTTTGTGTTGGGATGTCTCGATACAGCACGTGGAGCGTGTCAAGTGGTATGGTCCTCGCATTCGCCATCTTGTTGCTGATATTAGATGTCAACAAATCTAGATCTCAGTGTTACTTTGGAGTCGTCTTTGGAGATATGAATTCTGCAAACCTCACGTTTAAATTAGCAAAAATGTATCAACGATCACAGAGAGAAGAGAGGCCTGGGTCTCCGCTGGTGTTAGTTGTCGTATATAGTATGTTTTGTTACTTTGCACCAATGATTTTGTATTTTATCTAAAATTTTCTATGACAACTATTGCCTCCAAAACAGTGTGTGTGTCGTTTGGTGTGCAGGCTCTCATGTTAGGAAATGTTTCAACAATGTGGGTATTTAAATGAAGTTAATTGTATTGAAAATTAGTTTAATTACTTTGGTTCAACATGCAGAGAAGGCAAGTTACTTTTAAGTTGGATGAGTTGTTTTCTTTAAAGCTGATGCTTAATTTTTATGTTGTCTAGGTTTATGATTCCTTTTGACATGGGTCTCGGTGAAGTTCTAAATATCGTATTCGTACCGGGTTGGGAAATTTCATATGAGATAGCGGGATATCGGGGAACTTCTAAAAGGGCACAACTTTTTTGTTCCCCTAAAAGGGCACAACTTTTTTCCTAGTGAGCCCAGTTAAAAATTTCTATAATATTATAATTTTGCCATTGAATTTTTTGGACTAAATTGCCCTTATCTTCGTTCTTCCCTTTTCCTGAGTTCAGTTAACCCAAAAAAAAAAAAAAAAAAAAAAACTCCTAAAATCCGCAGCAAAGGCGGCGATAGCGGGTAAAAGAGTGAGAAGAGAGATTTGATAGTGTTGGGTTTAGATAAGAGAAGAGGAAGATGAAAGAGTAGTTGGGTATTTGGGTTAGAGATGATTTTTTTGAAAGAGAAGAAAAGAAAGGCAGAAAACTCCGGTCCGGACTGCGAGTCCGGACAGATATCTCCGGTCCGGACTGACAGTTCGGACAGGAAATATCCTGTCCGGACTGGCAGTCCGGACCGAATCTCCCTGTCCAGACTGCCAGTCCGGACAGAGAGTTAAATAGGTTTTTGTTTGCCCATTATCCATAAAGTCATTGTAGCATATCAGTGAGTAGTCTCACCTATTATGCAAGTGGCTCTGGTTCGATCCCTGGTAACAGTATTTATTTTAGATTTTTATCTATTTTTTCAAATAGTGGTAAATTTAGTTCAGGTCCTTCTTTGATGACTAATTCTGTCATTACCCTTTTCACGTACAAAACAAACTCTTTTACTTTATAAACAAAATTTTCCTTTCCTTTTTTATGTACCCTTTTAAAATCCGTGTAATTTCTATTAACAATAAGGAAAATAGAATTAAATACTTTACAATCCATTGCAGAAAATAAAAAAAACACAAAGTTTAGTTCATTCTATGCAACAAACACAAAAAATTCATTCATCTCTCAAATTTGTACACAGTTTAGTTCTTTCCAACTACATATTACATCAATAACACATAAATACGAAATTCAAATTCAAATAACAATGTAAATTCATACAATGAGAATTATGAACAAATTAGGCCATAATTAGAAACAACATTACATAAAAAAATATATACAAGACCCCAATGCACCATCCCAATTATAAACAACATTACATAAAAAAATTTCATATATTATTAAAAACCTTCCACCTCTAACTTTGATTTCTCGCTCTCGTATCGGGCGACGAATTTGTGATCGAAATGCTGCTTTCTTCCTCCTTAACGAGGCAATTGGTCGTACGCGAGAAGATTCCGTCGGATCCATCTATGTAATACAAAGATATTTCATTTTTAGATGTTATTTTTCATAACACTAACTCTTGTACATGTAAGTATGAACTTACAAAGTAAAATTTGCTACAAATATAATTTTTTGTCTAATTTTTTTTTCTCTGCAAAATAGTATAATATTAAATTTTAAAGACACTAAAACCATCTTTTGCAACTTAATCAACCATTAGGACAATACCATCAGACTTCATAATTAACTAATAAATTTTAATACTAACGTTCATGATTATAAAAAATAACTAAATTTCGCATATTTTACAATTGGAATTACAATATTAAATTTTCTTAATAATTATAATCTAAATATTAAAAATTAAAATTAACAAAAAAATGCTATAACTAAACTTGCTATCTCATCCCCTCATCTTCTTCTCAAACCCAACAAAATCACAAAATCCTAATATTCGAAAGTTGTTTAATCCAAAAATAATAAAAACTAAATTTTAAAATAAATATTACTAAATTAGGAAAACTCACCTAGTAATGGCGGGAAGGCGGCGGCGGGAGAACACCGGCGGCGGCGGTGGCAGGGCGGCCTGCGGCGGCGGCAAGGAGAGTAGCAGGGGTCTACGAATGGGAGAGAGAGAGAGGGAGATTTGGAAAGAGAAATGAGAAGAGAACAAGTATGGAGAGGATGAATGGAAGTGGGAGAGAAAGAATGGAAGTTTGGGTCAGGGTTTGTGCTCACTAAGAAATTTTCCTTACAATGAAAAACTTATTGGGCTCACTAGGAAATCTAGACTCACTAGGAAAAAAGTTGTGCCCCTTTAGAAGTTCCCGGATATCGGGGTGTATAGGAAATATAAGTCAGGAATTTCATATCGTATTAGTAGATTTTTCAAAATGATATATTGGATGATATATCACTAACGACGACGGTCTAGGACTTCTTTTTGGTGGCATAAAATAAATTGGATGGACAGTAGTATCTTACTGAAAACAAATGCCAAAATTATATGAACTGTTTAACTATACTTTTTCACAATGTGTCGCACATCAGCAACAATTAGGGGTGACGCCGTGTTCGGCACGGCTCATGCCAGACACGTCCACTTTTGTGGGCGTGGTACTTTTGTGGGCATGTCGTACCACGTGCGCCCATGCAAGTGTCGTACCACGTGCGTCCATGCAATGGTCCGGGCTTGGCCTGCTGGCACGGTCGCCGAGCACGGCGCATGATCGCACCGACACATTGTTTTTAAATAATTATTTTGATTAATAAGTTAATTTATTAAGTTAGTTAACTTAATTTAGTTAGATATAACAAGTAAAAAAGATAGTAAAAAAAATTATTATATGAAATCTGATTATATTAACAAAATTATTCTATAAATCTCTTTGGAAATCATACAAAGTCTGAAGAGAGGGGAAAGGACCCTCGCCGTCATTCTCAATTTGTTCTTAGTATTTGTTTAAAGAGATTTATGAGTTTTAACAAAAATTACAAATGTAAAATTCGAATAAAAAAAAATTACAACAGTGAAGAGGAAAAAAATGAAAACCGTAAAAGTTTTCAATTTTCATTCTTCATTGGGTAAAGTTATCTTGCTCTATTTCGTTAAATAGTTCTTATTTTTTTTGTTTTGCGTCGACCCAGTCCTTCAAGCAAACATATATCTCTAATGTGTTTGCTGTCATTAAACTCCTCCACTCCGTTAGCACTTCACCCTTGCACTAAAAACAGACTCTGATATTACTGTGGATACCGGAAGGATTAGTAGATCATTGATCATATTAGAAAGTATATGATATGTTTTTTCATGTGATTTCCACACGGCCAAAATATCAAAATCTTCATAACGATCGGGGGGACAAGTCATCTACGTAGTTGGCCCTTTCTAATCTCCTAAACCTAATTTTTTTTTTTGTATCATCCAATCTTGATTTATGTAGTGGGTCGTTGCATATAATTAATGACAACTATTTAAGACATCTCAACAATCCGAGATTATTGAAACTCTGTAAATTAAGGAAGTTAAAATGGCAATTAAAATTTGTCTTTTATTTATATATATTTTTACAATTCAGATTTACATATTGAACGTGAGATTCTTTTAAATTCAGGATTATGTGTCATTCTTATAATTTTTTTCAATTTTGGGTCTTCGAAAAAAGAGAAAGGTTGTTCGGCGTGTATTATATATGTTGCTAATTGTTCTCTACTCTACTGGCTATAAGATTATATTTAAACGTTCCTAAAGTTCTTATGTTTGTGTTTAATTGTGTTTGTTGTGGTTCATTTAGTAGGTATGTTTTTTCTAAATATTTTTTAAGGTAAACTTGCTTAGTGGGCCGGACGGCCCGTTGGGCACGCCGGGCACGTGCCCGGCACGGCTTGGGTGAGCCGAGCCGAGGCCGGTGGCACGGTGCGGCCCGCCCGTGTCGGGCTGTGCCTGGCACGTGCCCGGCACGGGTTTTAAATTTTTTTTTTAAAAAAATAACCGTTGGGCTTAATTTGGGGGGTTTTTGCAATTTTTTTTGCAAAGAACCCCCCCAACGGCTATTTTATAGCTGTTGGGGGGTTTCTTGCAATTTTAAATTGCAGAGTTTTCCCCCCAATGGTCAAAATAGCCGTTGGGGGGTTTTTGTAATTTTTTTTGCAAATTAAAACCTTGCTTTCTCTATAAATACCTCATTATCTCCTCTATTATAATTCATCATTCTTATACAACCAAATTCATTCTCAAAAATCTTCTAAAATCTTTAATTCTCAAAAAGTCTCAAGCAAGTAGGAAGTTTCATTCAAATGATCAAGAAGTCTCAAGCAAGTCTTCCTAACAAGCTTTATCTCTCTCTCAAATAGTCTCTCAATCAAGTGAGCAAGTAGCAAGCTTCATCTCTCTAGCTAGATATTTCACTCTCTCTCTCAAATAGTTCACCGGTTAACATGTATTTATAATTTAAAGTTTTTTGTTCGGTTTTTTTGAGAATTTTAATTTGTTTTTTTGGGATTTTATTAAAATGGATCCACACTCGTCTGACGCTTCTTGCTCTCAAGTCACGGGTTCTTTTTCTCCCTTTTTAACTGATGAAGAATATCAAAATCTATGTCGACCCTTAGAACAATCTCCTCAAGTACCATTTTCTGTATCTGAGGAAGAACCAACTGATACACCCGAAATACAAACTACCACATCTACTAGGGCTACTAGATCGAACATATGGAAACATTTTGAAAAAATAATAGAAAATAGTGTTAGGAAAGCTAAGTGTAAATATTATCAAAAAATTTATTCGTTTCCTTTAGGTAGCGGAACGGGTCATCTTAAAAGACACCTAGAAAAAACTCACCTACCAAATGTACCACATCAAACACAAATAAGCACATTTGGTGGATCGTTAGGTATACGTAAATATGATCAAATTAAAACAAAAGAAAATTTAGCAAGATTTATAATGCATGACGAACAACCTTTTACTTTTTTGGAAAATCGCAAATTTAAAAGATTTTGTAAATCAACATTTACTGACGAATATAAAAAGGTCCCACGTTCAACATCTACATCCGACATGTTTAAACTATATAAAGAGCAGAGAGATACTTTAATAGCTATTTTTACTTCTTTAATTTTTAGAGTTGCTATAACTGCAGATTGTTGCGAAGCTAAAAATATGACTAATTATTTATGCGTAACGGCACACTATATAGATCAAGATTGGTGCATACAAAAAATAATAATAGGGTTTAGGGTATTTGAATTTCCTCACAATGCACATAATTATTCACAATCCCTTCTAAGTATTTTTTTCAGCTTTTGGAATAGAAAAAAAATATTTACCATTTCTTTGGATAATGCTTCTGAAAATACGGCCGCAATTAGAATTCTTAAAAATATCACAAAACCAATTCTAAATGGAAAATTATTCCACGTTAGGTGTATTTGCCACATACTAAACTTATGCGTTCAAGATGGATTAAAAATAGTAAATGATTCACTAATGAAACTTAGGTATACATTACTTTTTATTAAAGATAGTGGGCCAAGAAGACAAGCATTTAAACAAATATGTAAAAATCTGAAAATATCACCTAGAATTGTACCTATAGATGTTAGAACAAGATGAAATTCTACATATAAAATGTTAAATATAGCTATTCAGTATAAAAATGTAATAAATACTTTTAATGAAATGGAGTTACCAATGTATAGTTTAGATAATAATGAATGACACCAGTTGAATTGCATTTCTAAGTTTTTAGGCAAATTTAAAAATGCAACTAGAGCACTGTCAGGAACTTATTACCCAACTACACACATTGCATTATATTATCTAACTAAAATTAGTTCGGTTTTTAATGAATGTAGAAATCACCCTATACTTGAAATTATTGTTCAACCTATGGAAAGTAAATTTAATAAATATTTTAAAAATTTTCCATACTTATTATATTTTGTAACTGTTGTGGATCCCCGTTGCAAGTTAGATGGACTTGAAATATTAATAGATTTATTTTATATAAATGTCTTATGAAAATAATGTGAGGGATTTAGTTAATGATATTAAAATATGTTTAGATATTATGTATAAAACATATGAAGATATATATGATGCGCCAGCACAAATTACAAAAGAACCATCCACTAGGAAAATTCGTAATCCAATAATATCATCTGTATTTCACCAAAAAAAGGCAAGACAAACTAGTACATATTTTAATGAATTACATTATTATTTAGAGAGAGCTAACTATAAAGATAATGCATCCCCTGAAAATTATGAATCCTTTGATATTTTGGCATGGTGGAAATCACAGGAAAAAAATATATCCTGTACTTTCCAACATGGCCCGTGATCTACTAACTCCTCCGGTGTATACTGTAGTATTGGAGTCTACTTTTAGCGCAGGTGGTAGAGTGCTCACGGAGTTGAGAACCTCAATGGCGTCGGACATATTGGAGATGTGTGTCTGCTTGAAGGATTGGTACGACGCGGAAAATAGGAAATAAGACTTGACTAATGAAGTTGTACTAGAGACCTTAGGCTTACTAGAAGAAAATGAAGCATGATTAGAAATATTTAAATTTGTAAGGATTTTCATGTATTTTCAAAAAAAAAATTTAATTTTTAACTCATAAATCTCTTAGAAAAGATACTAAGAACAAGTTGAGGGTAACGGCTAGGATCATCTCCCCTATATTCGGGCTTTGTATAACTTCTAAAGAGATTTATAGAGCAATTATATGAATGTAATAAGATTAAATATAATATAATATTTTTTTTATTATTATTACTTCTTGTTAAATCTAGTTAAATGAAGCTAAGTATCCTCTTTTATTTTATTTTTTTGTTTTTTAAATAATATGGGCCGGCACGGGCTCGGCACGGGCACGGCACGGGCCCGCCGTGCCGTGCTGGGGGGCCGAGCCCGGGCAAACATGCCGTGCCGGCGGCACGGCACCGGCCGTGCCCGGGCCGGGCCGGGCACGGCCCGATAAGCAGCTCTATTTTAAGGTGACACGTTCTACTTCTTATATGAAAAGAGTATGGTCTTTGACAATACTTGTATCTAGTTTTTCTAACACAATTTTTCATAAATTTTTCAAAGTGCTTCCATATGTCTGATTTTGAAGTCCTACCGGGATGGTGTTTGGATTTCAGATATTGTGGATTCGATAGGTTTTCTTTGGGCATATTAGATGATTCTATATTTTCATATGATTGTGATACAAATGGTACTTGTATAGCATATTCTAATGGTTGGTAAAAACTTTGATATTATTCAGTCGATAAAAAAGGGGAAAAAAAACTATGGAAGAAGCGTCGAACGAGTATATTTTGAAAAAACCACGAAAAATTCAAATTATAAATACATCAACGCTACAAGCCGAAAAAAGAGATTAAGGGTGTGTTTGGCTCATAGAAATAATGAAAGTTAAGGAATAAATTTAGAAGTAACTTCCAAAATTGAAGTAAGAGAAGAGTTTTTTTCTTGTGTTTATTTGCTAAAATTAGAAGAAGAAAGTGTATTAGGAAGTGAAGGAAATATTATTTAATTAGTTAAAATATACATTATCTATCTTATTTTATTTATTTTTATGGAAAAAAGTACCAGTTTTGAATGATAATGATGATATATAAATAAAAAAAATATTTTCTTGTCTTACTAATTTACTTCTTAAGCTCTTCCAATCCAAAAGTGTGAGAAAGAAAATTTTGAAAGTGAGGTGCCACATAAACGTCATCTCACCATATAAGAAGTAACTTCCAACTTATTTCTTGATCAAACAAACACTTGAAGTAGTGGAAGTAGATTTACTTCCACTACTTTCATTTTACTTCCATGCAAACAAACACACCCTAAGAGTTGAGAGTTGAAAACGTTTGTTGATTGTTTGGAAGTCGAAAGATTTTCTTCTTGATACTTGCTCTTGAGCCTTGAAAGTTGATCGAATATGAAAGAAGTTTTTTGAAAGAATTTTGTATTTGGAAATATTAGAAAGAGTTGAATATTGAGAAGAGTTGAGAATTGTAAGAAAAGAGAGGGTTATTTATAAGGAAAGAAAAGAATTTTTTTGTAAAAAAAATTACAAGCACCCCCCCCCCCCCCCCACCACGGCCATTTTTACTGTTGGAGGGTAAAATCTGCAAATTTTATTTGCAAACCCCCCCCCCCCCCCCCGAAACGGCTATTTTTATAGCCTTTGGGGGTCTATACAAAAAAAATTGAAAAAAAAATCCCAACGGTTATAAACGGCTACTATTTAAAAAAATGCAGGGTCATGCTCGGCACATGCTAGGCATGTGAGTCGAGCCGTGCTTATAGCCTGGGCAATACCAGCTCGGGTACAGCCCGAGCGGAGCCGTGCTAGGCACGTGCACGCCCGACACTTTTACCAACCCTAGCAACAATGCCAAGATTACTTAGACGATTGGTATTATATGTTCAAGCACAAAACACATAGGGAAGAAAAGGTTTTTGTCCCAGAGATAAGGTATAAATCCTGGGAACTTCCTGTTCGTAGAAGATCGAAATTTCTCAGGTTCAATAGGTCTTACCCGAGAGTTGCTTATTCCAAAAAAAAAAATATATATATATATATATATATATATATATATATAGACGGTGGCAAATACATATTTTGTTTGAATGAATAACGTATTAGTACGACGCCCTTCACTTGAAAATTGACAATCAATTAGAATTAGTTTTTTTGTTGTAAAATCACTGGCAGTTACCCTTCAATTGGGAATTTAAATTTAAAAATCAAGCATTAGAGAAGAGAGAAAATGCCAACAAAATTCTTATAGAAAAAAAAAAAAGAGTGGGATTTATACATATTATCCAATATGGTACCAGAGCCTAGTCTTTAAGGCTAAGAATATGATCTGATATCATGCCAAAAATATAAGGGAGTTTTACATTTCTGTCCCTTACATATTTAAAATTTAGAATTTAGTCTCCTAAATCTTCATATTTATAATTTAGTAGTTCAAATCCTTCAAGTTATATTATTTTAGTCTCCAGCCATATTTTGTGTTACTTAACTTTTATCATATCTATTATCTTCCTCTTCTTATTAGGTTCTCCTCTTCATTATTCTCCTCTATCTCTCTTCTCCTAGTTAATCTCTAAAGTGAAGTAACTTAGAAAAATCCAGTAAGAAGAACGAAAAAGAGAGAGAAGAGAAGAATGGAGAGGGAATCCAATAAAAAGATGAAGAGAGGAGGAAGAGAGAATGGAGGACTAAAGTAAAGTAATTTAGGAGTATAACGAGAAATTTGAGCCAAAAATATGGCTTGGGACTAAATTGAGCTAACTTAAAAGAATTTAGAGGACTGAATTATAAATATAAAGATTTGGAGGACTAAATTTTAATTTTTAAAGATTTAAGGGAAAGATATGTAAAACCCCAAAAAATAAATATAAAATTTAGTTATTGTTAATCTTCAATAAAATAGGAGTTTTAATGTATATATGGAAAAAAAAAAGAGTCTCCCTCGGCAAAGAAACTCTGTTGAAGACTAAACATGCTCCAGGCCCAGACGGTTCCGCTGTATAATCTTATTACTTTATGGGCCTTTGGGCCGTAATAGAGTTGGAAAAGTATTAAAACTTCCATACGAGTTCAACAAAAAGTAGTAAAACTTCTTTAATGTAAACCAAGACTGTTTTCTTCTTGAGAACAGATTTAACACTAATGCCTCAATATAATGTGAGCACCTCACTTGCAAAACAAAGGAAGAAACCAAAGCAAAATAGCCGTCGCTAGATTCATTCATTCATATCCTTCAAATATAATAACACCCTTCACGTCCTCTCTTGCTCAGCAAATTTGCACAGCAACACCATGACCATCACACAGTCGCAGGAAAAAAAAAAAAAATAAAACAAAAAAAGGAGGAATAAATAAATAAAAAAATATACACACAACATACCATAAAAAAAAGTTAATGCAAACTAGAGCGTGAACTTCGGTTGCTTCCTGATTGACATTAAACACCTCCAGTCGAAAAAAAACGAGAGGTAAATATCTCCCAGAGACAGCAACTCTACTTGAGCTTCATTGGCGGCTGCACTCCGCTCTTCATCATCGCGCAGAACTCCTCGTAGTTGATCCTTCCATCCTTCATTACAACAACACAAACAGATCAACAAATTTAGCATTGACTTCATCTTAACATGTAATGTGCACAAAATGCATTTGTGTAGGTTGGGCTTACGTTATCCGAGTCAACTTCAGATATTATATCCTTGATTGTTGCGTCATCGCCCAATCCGTTCTCCTTCATGGCCAACTCCAACTCGTCCCTAGTAATGAACCTGCGAAAGGACAACTACGCTATCATCGCTATTCAAGGCTAAGTTAGGCATAATGAGGTCAATTATGGAGGTAACTTCTTAAGTTGGAATGCTCTATGGAAAGACTAGACAGTTCAGTCCCGTAATATCAGTAGGGATGAGAATGGGCGGGTCCAAGCATCAGCACTTGACTCACCCTATTCAAAATTTTGAATTTAAAAAAAAAAAATTATAAAATTTTGAATAGGACGAGCTAACGATTAGCCCTTGGACCCATCCATTCTCGTGGCCAGTGATAGGTGATCGCTCAAATGTGAAAGTCAACTCACCCACTGTTATCTTTGTCGAAGTACTGAAAGGCTCTAAATAGATGTTCATCTCTTTCCAATTTGTGCCTATGCATTGTAGCAGTGATGAACTCAATGTAATCTATAGAACCATTACCATCAGCATCAGCCTGCAACAGACCGACCACAGATTTATTCGACTGTTGGAGACGTAGAAGGGGAGGAAACATATGATGAAGGAAAAAAGAGAAGAATTTCATCTTACAGCCTCCATGAGTTGCTTTACTTCAGCCTCGGATAGCTTGGAACCAAGTCGAGCCAAACCAGATTTCAGCTCGTCATAGGTGATTGTGCCACTGTTATCAGTGTCCATATTGGTAAACATCTGTTTGAGTCCTTTGATCTCTTCTTCAGAGAGATTCTCGGCAATAACCTGCAAAGGTTCAAGATCGTCAGTTGCCGCAACAAGATCATACAAAATAGGAGGCGGGAGGAAAAAAAAAAAAACTCGACAACTAACTTTCAGGGCCATCTTCTTTAACTTGTTCATCGCTCTGAATTGCTTCATCCTGGAGAGGACTGCACTGTCTATAGGTTTATCCGATGCACCACCTTCTTTAATCCACGGATGCTCTGAGACGAAATTGTTCATACCAATATTCAGTAAAAATGGTCACTTATTTTTTGAATTGCATTTCTAAGGTATGCTCACCGAGGACTTGGGCTGCAGTAATTCTTTTCTTTGGATCCTGGGTCAGCATCTTTGTGATTAGATCTTTAGCGCTATTAGATATAGATGGCCATGGTGAACTTTCAAAGTCAATGTCGCCTTGCAGTATAGCATCAAAGATTCCTTTCTCGGTTTCTGCAAAGCCGAAACATATAAATGAGAAATTTAAATCAACATATAAGGACCTTTTTTTATTCTGTAGACAAAGATGACATGAATTTTAACGTCTAGTCTTACCAGCCCAAAACGGAGGTACACCGCTGAGAAGAATGTACATGATAACACCCGCACTCCATATGTCTATTTCTTTTCCATAACTGCGTTTTAGAACTTCAGGAGCAACGTAGTAAGCGCTTCCGACTATGTCTCTGTACACTTTCCCTGTAACGGGCTCCAATAAAGATAATCAATTATACATCGTGGCCATTATGTAGTAGTATAATTGCAAAATAGATGAGAAACACGTCCAAAATAGCTAACAAAAATTGCGTGATAAACTTCAAAAATCCAATGTAAGGCTGAAGACCAAAGATATGTAAATAACTCAAGATACATAAACTTCACAATGTCATAGATAGATATTGATGCAGTAATTAATTTGGCGGCAATTGAGGGCATCAAAGCTAACTGATTTGTACTGATTTATTTGCTTACCTGGAGCAGTCATTTCAAGAAATCATATTTGTTTCTATCTTCACACATCTACTGGGGAGTGTAGCATCCCATCAGTAGTCTTTTACAGTAGAGATCACCACAAATAAGGATATTAGCAATCCGTGTGTAATGTGTCTACGGCATGTATTTGGGAACGAATAATATAAAGGAAATAATTCTTATACTACTCGACTACCATTTATGACAACTTGACTGAAATTTGCCTATACAAAAAAGACAAATTAGCTTGAGGTGATCAGATGGCTAATTCAGAATTCAGATGGAATACAAAAGTGTATTATAAAAAAATGGCTAATTCGGACCATTTTTTCCTATTTTCTTTTATCTGTCTAACGAAGGCTATGCTTGGTTTGATAGAAAATGAAAGAAAGAAAAAGAAATGGAATAATAAACAGAAAAGAAAAGAAATGGGAAAAAAAAAAGGATTCTCTTTGTTGTTTGGTTCAAAGAGAAACTATATATATATATATATATATATATATATATAAAGAAAAAATAACAAATTATCAATAAAATTTAAATATTAAGAAAAAAATTATTTCAAACTCCCTCCACTCTCCTACCATAATCTCATATGGTAATAACACCAAATAATATTTTCTCTCATTTTATCTATTACTAACCAAATATCATAGAAAAACCAATTTCCATCTTCTTTTCTTTTCTCTTTCTTTTTCTTTCTTCCATTTTCTTTCAAATCAAACACAGCCGAAGATAGAGGAAAGAAAATGGAAGTGAAAATTTTAAGTCATATTTTCCCTTACTTTTCTCCCACTTTCTTTTCTTTTTTACAAATTTTCTCTCTCAAACCAAACAACAGAAAACACTTTCTTTCTTATTTTCTTTTTCTTCTTCTTCATCTTCCCTCAAACCAAACATAGCCTAAGAGCTAAACAGCCAGAGGCATGTTTTGTTTTCTATCTGCAGTCTGCACTTAGGATTAAATAAAGTACTCATAGTCATGATCCAAGAAAGAAATTTAGAATCAACCTTCCTTGACCTGACTAAACCCAGAAGTGGTTTCAATTTGAAACATTGGAGTTAGCTTGATTGAGATCCAATGTATTGGATTTCTCGTAGAGAAATCCAATACATTAATCTAAGGTTTGAACTTTGAATCTAGTTATTCTCCTCCAAATGATTGAAATTCAACAAATACAAAGTTCAGATCAGTTTTTCCTTTCGCCGCTTCTCTTCTTGAACCGAAAGTGTGTCATGTTTCATTCCAAATCTATGATGCACCTGAACATTTTAGACAAAAGTCACAAAACTAGGTGAAGATTTAACCAATATCCAAGTAACCAAAGCAATTTAATTGCACGGATAGGAGACCATGAACGATGAGGAGGGTTCGGAGATCTCAATGCATGTCAAGTAATTATTGAATTCATATACTTATTTAAAACTGATTAGCATACAAATCATTGCAAAAAGTTTAACGTGTCCTGTAAGACTTCCTAAATGAATGAGGAAAAGACCTGAATGCAGAGATTATTCAGTAATAATAAAAGTAGAAACCGTAATGAGGCAACACAGGCGAGCAATTCTCTAGATATATGCTTTAGAGAAGATAAAAATGACTTAGTAATGGCCATAAATAAGCTAATGGGAATTTTGGAATAAATACTTAACATCCTCTCCAGATAAAGTGATAGAGAGACCTCAAAATTAAATAACTGCACATAAATAGGATATAGAGTTATTGGAACATCAATAAATTAAAACGATTGCATAAATTCTTCAAATTATAAATTAAATAACACACTAAAGTAATTGGTTAGATAATCAAGCATAATCAAGGAAATTCTTTCTGCTTCACAGAATGACAAGTAAATAAATGACTGGTTGACAACAAAGAGTTCGAAAATAACGAAAGGACATCAGCTTTTAGAAGTGAAGAGAATAAATAAAGCAAGACCAATGTAAATCTTACACGAATTTACAATCAGAACAATATTCTAAAACAATAAAATTAAAATAAAAAAAAAATACTAGCAAGGGGGGAGGAAGACAGATGTAGAACAATTTTGGTGTATCATAATGAGAATAATATGACTTTTAGAAAAAGAAAGCAAACCTTAATAATGATAGAAGGTTATTTTAAAAAATATATATATAGTGATGGATATGAGCTAGTTAGAAGAATATACAATAGGAGGATGGAAATCAATTGAACATTACATGATGGAATTGGTTGAGACCACCTGTACTGTGAAAGATTATTAGAAGATGCAGTTGATCTAATCGATTAGCGTATTAACTGAAATCTCAAGAATCAGAAGATACGGAATGATTAGGGATGCATTATGGTTAACATATTGCCAAAACGAGGGATGCACATAAGCTTCAAAAACTGTCTAATATAAGACTATGAGCTTATGATGGGGAAAAAATGAACAATTCATTCCAAAGGAATGAGAATGAACTTCCATTCCAGTCAAGATCAAAGTCAAGGAGGGAACATAAGGCGGTTAGTAATACTGCCATTTGGAATTTGGCATAAAGGAATATAGAAATATGTAAAGGAAAGCAAGCAAATCAAAACTAAGAGGCAAATGTGTGAGGCAATTCTAAAAGGTAATGCAAATGAGCCATAGCAAACTTGCAAAGGCAGTAAATTCTGTATTGCTTTATGGTTCAGCACTTGATTATACTGGTAGCACTATCACTCAAGCCTACAGATCTACCTCATAGATCTAAATTAAGAAAGTGATCATATATGATCAAAATTAACAACGTAAGACATGCAGCAAGTCTTACCCAAGTACTTGGGATAAAAAGCTTAGTTGTTGTTGTTGTTGTAACGTAAGACTTGCAGCAGTATGAATTAACGAAGCCAACCCTAATCCACATGAAACACCAGGCGTAACGTGCTGACATCTAAAACTGTACTTAAGAACAGAATATTTCCTTCATTTTTTGTTTCCACAGAATTGTCATTTTTTATGACCCAGACAACCACCCAATACAAATAGGAAGTTACAGAGGAGCTATAGATGACTACAGTAACATTGAAAACTGCAAGATGAAGAGGTAGGAGGTAGGAGGTAGGAAACTTCATACATGACCATGAAGATGTTCTAGGTCAGTGTAAAACAAAAGAAAGCAAATGATAATATAAGAACAACTAAATCATTTATTCCAAGTACTTAGGATACATTACATGATCCAAAAGAAAATTATGCTAGATCAATCACTTGGATGATCATTCTCGACTGATTCCTATCAAGCGATATATCTTCATTTAGGCCTTTAGCATACATATCTTCTCATTACTTCCATCAAAGTTTTCTTCAGTCACCCCTTCTCTCTTTTAACTTATCCTATATGTAAAGCTCCATTCTTACTGGTGCATCCTAAGTCTATATTATATATAACTAAACCATTATAGGCAGTTTTCTTACATCCTTTTTTATGAAACATATGCCTACCATAGTAAAAATATCCTCATTTCTCACTTTATCTCTCCTAGTGTTACTATAGATAACTAAGCATGTGCATCTCTGCTCCACCCATCTTCTATGAAGATCTTTTTATAACCAAGAATTCCATACTATATAATAAACTGGTCAAATAGCAGTCCTATAGAATATTTTCTTCAGTCTTAACAGAATGTTACTGTCGCACAACTCCCACAACACTCCATTTCAACCAACCACTTTGGGTCCAATGATTAACATCACTATCAATTCCCCCATCATTTTGTATAATGGAATTCAAATACCTAAACCGATTACTTATTGCTATCTCTCAACCATCCAGTATCACAATATTATAGTATCGAATCCTCCATTTACTAAATTTATACTCTATATACTCTGTTTTGGACATACTTAATATAAAATTTTGAGATTCTAAAAACAACAAATGATAATATAAGTTCAAATTAAAACATGAGGTTACACCACCCCTTCCCCCTCCCATAATAACACATGCATGCACGCTTGCGCACAGACACCACAAACACGAAATAAAGGCACATATGTTTTATCTATTTTCTATTAAAGCTTCCAACTGTCTTCCCCTAACTGGCACCACAAAAATATCTGAAAAGGATAAGCATGGAAGAGATAAGTCCTCATATTTGTTTTAAAAAAATCTAAGATTCGAGAGAAATAAGGTTCGACTAAGATTATAATGTTTGGAGTTATTAGTAAGGATATGGAAAAGCCAAAAAGGTCATTAAATTTTGTGCCTCGAAATGCAAAATGTGAGGTATAGTAATAATAACATCTTTAAATGTTTTGTTGTGAACCAGTATTACTTAAAAATGCTAAATTAGTTTATAGAAGTTCTCAAAAAAATAAAGGTTCAAGGCTTGGTAAAATGTAGTGGTTCAAACTTCTACACTAAGAAGCATGGCTATGGATCGGTGAGGAAACAATTCATCAGAAAGTATGACACAGACACGACAACATGAATGTAGATTATATATGGAATGATAAATTGATAATAATAAGAAAGGGCACATAAATTAATATATGTATAGAAAGTGTAACATTACACATGCTAGAAATTAACCTAGCATGCATTTTATTAATTGGATATATAATATATCAATATTCATTTAATTAACTGGATATATAATATATCAATATTCTTCAACTTTCTTGGGAACAGCTTAAGGTAGTTACGATAAACTTACTACAGTTTTATATAAGCCACAAAATCTGACGTTTCAATAAAACATAGTTTTATACAGGTTAGGCCAGTAGGTTAAGACCCACTATCTCTAAGAGAGAGGTGCCAGGTTTGATTCGTGGCTGGAAAGAAACTTCCATCCTATTTCTCAGAAAGAAAAAAATGAAAGAAAATATAACTATGTAAAGAATTGTCTGATAAGAATCAAAAAAGTGTCTGAAATGGCACTTAAAGAAATAACATATACATGTCTTAGGAGTGTTGTATCCTACACTGCACAACATCATGCTAGAAATGCTACATATCTTTTTCAAGATTAGTAAAAATGAGATTTTTCTAAATGCTTTGTTGTTTACTAAAAAAACGCTTAGTTGTTGACATATGTTATTGCACCAGATTCTAGTTTTGATTATGTAACACTGTCAAGGACTGTCTATCTAGAAATAATACATCAATTACAAATGCAAACAAACATAAAAGAGCCTAAGTTGTTCTTTGAGATTCATTCCTAATGTCCTCTAGAGACAATACGTAAATTAAGTACAGATATCAGTTCTAATGACCTAGGTGATAAGCAAAACCATTCACTGATATACTATAACTGTAACATAAACAAGCGATTCACGTTATCCACATATCAAAAAGTTACAACTACAAACAGCCTCCGTAAATGAACCATGCTAGAGGAAGAAATTTTTCCCCAAAGAATGAAGTAGATAACTTAATGCATACTATTTTTTTGAATGTTACATTTAGGGATTAGTTCTCTGCCGCCACAATTATGTATTAGTGAAAGGGTCATAGTGCAAATCTTTTGATTGAGAGGTGGGAGAAATTTTACCTTGCTCAATGAAAACTGAGAGCCCAAAATCTGTTGTCTTGAGCATTGCTCCCTCATCCTTAGTAGCAAGCAAGAAGTTCTCAGGCTTGAGATCACGATGCATCACCCCCATAAAATGACAAATGTTCACGACATTCACAATTGCTCGACAAATCCCTGCTGCAGCTTTCTCTGTGTAGTGTCCCTTTGCAATAATCCTATCAAACAACTCTCCACCTGCGCATAATTCCATCACAAGGTTCACCGATTGCTTGTCCTCATAGGCTCCTTTGAATTCCACAATATTTGCTTGCCCAGTCAAGTGTTGCATAATCTGAATCTCCCTTCTGATGTCCTCTCTGTCATTCTTATTCTGAAGCTTCCGTTTGGAAATGGACTTGCAAGCATAGGTTAGGCCAGTTGAATTCTCCGTGCAGTGGTATGTAATGCCAAATTGGCCACGGCCCAACTCTTTGCCGAGGGTGTAGAAGGACTTGACGTTTGAGTATGGCTTGCCAAGGATGGTATCAGGTTGGAAGAGAGGCTCGGGCTTAGGAGTCGGCTTCACTGGGGCCGGAGGAGCATAATGGGACTCTGGCTGGGTTTGGTTGGCTTGCTGATGAGTTTGTTGTTGGTGGGGAGGTGGAGGTGAAGGCTTGGCTGGTTCGTAAGACGGTGGCCTTTGGTAGGAAGAGTAGCCATTAGGTTTTGGTTTAGTTTCCTTTCCTTTGCTCAAACAAAGACCCATCTCTCTCTCTTCTTTCTTCAAATCTTAAAAATAATTCTTCTATTTAAACCATGAACTATTCTTCGTCAAGGGAATCTGCCAATTGAAAGTTAAAGAATATTCAAGATTAAGGCTCAAAGAAAATGAAGGAAAAGAAAAGAAAATAAGGAAGGAAGTAGTTTCTATTGTTTGGTCTGAGAAAAAAAAAATAAAAATAAAAAGAAAGTGGGAGGAAAGTAAGAGAAAATATGATTCAAAATTTTCTCATTAATTTTCATTCATCTATCCTAGAGAAAATATTATTGGTGTTATTAACACATGGAATTATGGCGGTAACATCAAACAATACTTTTCTTATTTTTAATTTATTATTTTTCATCTTATTAAACCAAAATAGAGAGAGAATCCTATTTTTCTTTCCCATTTCTTTTCTTTTTCCTTTCTTTTTCCATTTCTTTTTCTTTCTTTCATTTTCTATCAAACCAAACATAGCCTAAATCCAAACGTAGGCATAAATCAATAATAGGAGTAGAGAGGGATAACGCATAACAAAAACATAATAGGGTTTGAGATTTGAGCTTGCCTACAATATTGAGAATAACTTTTCATGAAAATAAAATCACTAATACTAGTTTTTCAATTTGCAGTTATATATCTATAAGAATAAATAAAATTGCAAAAGATGAATAGAATTTAATTAATAAGAAAAAAAAAACTAAACAGATTTCAGATATTTCGACCTGTTAACTGATCCACAATTGGGGGGAAAAAATAAGCAAATACAGATCTAGACTACTATTTCCCTTCCAATTAAATGACACAATCTATTGGAAACAAAAGAAATATGCAATAAATACAAAAGCAGGTCTAGATTTTTTACTCCCTAAAGCAAAGAAAGACCAAGCCAGAACTTGCCTCAACAGCTAAGCAAACCAAAATCCGCAGATTTTACCAGGGAACTAAAAGTACATAAATGAAAAAATTAGATGCTTCTGAGATTACAAGATTGGATTTTGAATAAGATCCAGATCAACAATACCAATTCTCTAATTACTAACTTTAAAAAAAATGAAAAATAACAAAAACTGAGAGAAAGATCGCCAGATATACCTGTGAGCAACACCAAGGTTGGATTTTGAACTCAAAATTAATCTTTTTTCAGCGTTTGACGGCCCATAAAAGAAAACCCAGATGCCAAACTGTGACTATTCACAAGGATACCAATAAAAATACAATTTTTAATTGAATTTTTTTGGGATCTAGAGAAAAAATCCTAACAAATTTGAGACTTGCAAGCTTTTTCTTAGGGGAGGAGTCAACGAACAAACAAGAAGGCCGCCACGACCAAAAAACGAGTAATCGCCGCGTTGCTCGTGACTGCCACAAACTTTGAAACAAGGGAAGTTTCCAAAGGAGGACACCACTTTTCGTTGCGAGCCCACTACGGAGGACACCCCTTTTCGTAGTGAGGCTTCTAGCCAAAACCGTAGGAAAGTGGGCTCACTAGGAAAAAAAGTGTGCTCCTTGAGAAACTCCCGAAACAAGGAGGAAGGTTCTTTTTTGGTTTTTTTTTTTTTTTCCCAAAAAAAATAATTTTTTTAGTTTAGAAACATAACATTTCTTAATTAAACTATATTTATAAATCCTATATTTTTTTGTATCGGAACTCAAAGTAATGTAACCCTAGTCACATTTGGAAACTGGGTCGGGTCGGTTCGGCCTCGCCTTTCCACTTTTGGATTGGATCCGGATCCCGATCCGGCTTACATTTTGAATTTCCAATTAAGTTGCTGTTTCCATATAAATACTTTGATGTGCCTCATTCAGTATTTTTTCCAATAAAGTTTTTTTTTATCTTTTCAACTGCCAAAGTTATAGTATCTAGGATAGAATTCAAATTTCAATGTGCATCATGAATTATTTTTTTTTGACAAAATGAACATTCAGAGTTAGTCGTAAATACTTACAAGTAGTTTCGCAAGTTGCAATATGTATTATGGCAAATTAAATTATAGAATATTTTTGCAATTTTATTTAAGAGAGTTGCAGGCTGTAAGTAGAGTTGGAAAGCTATTTATATTTTTTTAAAAATTTCAGAGAGTTATGAAAAGTATTATATTCATCAACGATACAATCACTCAAAAAGAATAGTAAGATTATTATGCGCACTTTTTCTCGTAAATACAGTTATTACAACAACTACAATTACAAAATTTTGCCATTATGGGCCAGAAAACAATGAAAAAACTCACTTGTATCGAGCGCAATTGCAAACAACCACACTTATTAGTTGCCCGACACTCTTTTAGTGAAGAAAAAAAAATATGACCTCTTATTGACAAACAATGAAACCTAATACTAAAAGTTGATTAACTATGTGATTATAAACTCCTTGGTTAAATTAATGTTCTTTTCTTTAATAACAAGTCCCATATGTATTTAAGCTTAGTTCATTGTTATCCATTAATCCACAAACACCCCTTTTGTTTCTCTGTTATGATTCCTCGGCTTCTAAAATATGTTCTTCACTCCATCAAGTCGCATCAAGTGGTTACTGTTGGAATCCGTAATAGAAATAATTTACCAATTGATAAATCCGAAATTAAAAAAAAATTTACTAATTGATAAATCCGAAATAAAAGAAATAATTTTGTATATTCTTGAATCTCCTGATTAATACCATGAGTACAAAATTAAAAGCGGAAGCAAATCTGAATCCATTGATGTAGAAATCTTGCGGGAAGAGAACACTTGCGTTATGATCTTCCAATTCTAACCACCAGATCCTTCCTTAGAATTCTCTCTGAGAGAATTTTGAGAAATCAGAATACGTCGTGGTAGAACGGGGACCATAATCCTAATTATAAACTGCTAGGGCAGTTATAATTTATACCATAATTACCCTTCTGCCCCTCATAGAAGTAATAATTATCTAATGGTATCTACACAATAATCTCATGACTATTATACCATTTAAGCCAACTAATCAATTATTAATTATACTACAAAATTTAGATTTGGTTTAATTAAATAATAGCACACACATTTTAATTGTCTACATGTGTGGCCCCAAATTATAGATTAATTACAAAAATTAATCTAACAATCTCCCACTGGGCCACATATGTAATCCAATAAAAGTGTTTAGCCGTATAAGCTCAAAATTTGCTATCATGTCCTTAGGGTATATCCGAAACAATCTCGTCCATTTACTATGCTGACATAGGATTAAAGCAACCTTTGTTATATCAATTGTTACTAGACTGATCAATGGTCACATATATCAGTACAGCTAAATGACATAGATCAATCATGAGTGTGTAGTATGGAAATTACATGCAATGTGATCTATTCATGCCTATTTCCAACTGGTCCTACTTAACTTTATTGAGATCAATTCTTTAGTATAATTTTAACAGAGTGTAATAAGCTGAATACTTTATTTTCTACAAAACATAATCCAAATGTATAGATAAAATCTAAACATAACAGAGAGCAATAAACAATAAATAATACAAACTCCAACTAAATTTGAATATTCTCAAATAAGATAACACTCATTGAGCAGTGTGCTCATGAAAGACCTTGGGTGGTAATCCCTTTGTAAGCGGATCCACTATCATGAAGTTTATTCCAATGTGCTCTATGGATATCTGTCCACTCTGTACTCTTTCTTTTACAACTAGGAACTTGATATCAATGTGTTTTGACTTTGTGGAGCTCCTGTTGTTATTAGAATATAAAACTGTTGATTTATTGTCACAAAATATTTTCAGTGGTCTTTCAATACCATCCATAACACGCAGCCCAGTGACAAAATTTGGCAGCCATATTCCTTGATTGGATGCCTCATAACATGCTACAAACTCTGCTGCCATGGTGGATGAAGCTATGAGTGTCTGTTTCGCAGACCTCCAAGAAATTGCTCCACCAGCCAACAGATAAATATAGCCTGATGTGGATCTTCTGCTGTCTTGGCATTCAGCAAAATCGGAGTCAAAGTACCCAATGATTTCTAACTGATCTGATCTCCTATATGTAAGCATGTACTCTTTTGTTCTCTGTAAATATCTCATAACCCGCTTGGCTGCTTTCCAATGATCCATTCCGGGGTTACTTAGATATCTGCCTAACATGCCAACAATGTACGCAATATCCGGACGCGTACATACTTGAGCATACATTAGACTCCCTACAGCCGAAGCGTAAGGAATCTTATGTATTTCTTGAATTTCTAAATTGTTTTTAGGGTATTGTCTGAGACTGAATTTGTCTCCTTTAGCGACAGGGGTATCATCTGTTTTCTATTTTGCATGTCATACCTTTGGAGGACTTTATCGATATAGTTCCTTTGTGACAATCCTAGAACACCCCTAGAACGATCTCGGTGTATCTAGATTCCTAAAACAAAGGAGGCGTCACCAAAATCTTTCATCTTAAAATATTTTGACAAAAAAATCTTGGTGTCGTGCAATATCCTTATATCATTTGTGCCTAGCAATAACATATAAAACCAAGAAAATATACTTACTCCCACTGAATTTGTGATACACACATTCATCTATAAGATTTGCCTCAAAACCATACGAGACAATGATTTGATGAAACTTGAAGTACCACTGACGAGAAGCTTGCTTGAGCCCATAAATGGATTTAGTTAATTTACAACCATATTTTTTGAGTCTTCCGACACAAAGTTTTCTTGTTGTACCATATAAATTGTTTCGTCAATATCGCCATTGAGAAACGCTGTTTTAACATCCATCTAATGTAACTCAAGGTCATAATGTGCAACTAGTGCCATGATTATTCTGAAAGAGTCCTTCGTAGAAACTTGAGAGAATGTCTCTTTGAAGTCAATTCTTTCCTTTTAAGTAAAGTCTTTAGCTACAAGACGTGCTTTATACCTTTCCACATTACCATTTGAATCCCGTTTGGTTTTAAATATCCATTTACAACCAATAGATTTTGCACCAGCTGGTAATGGGACAAGTTCTTAAACTTTATTGTCTTGCATTAATTTGTACTCTTCATTCATGGTTTCAAACCATTTCTCAGAGTTGAAACTTTTCATAACTTGATGGAAGTTGATTGGATCATCTTATTCCACTTTCTTCCTGATCTGAAGATATACAATATAATCGTCCGGAATTGCACTTCTCCTCTCTCTAGTGGATCGCCTTAATGGCGTATTATCTTAAGGTTGTTGAGTTTGTTCTTCATGAATAATTTCATCATTTGGATTTAAGGGTTGAATAATATTGTCTATTGGTTGAGGATCCAAATTTTCTTCTTGATCAATGATAGGTATTGAAACCTGTACATTGTCAAAAGTAACAACAGATCCCTCTTCCTCCTTAAAGACAATATTTCTAGTATGATTTCTCCCTCAAAACTCAACATCCCCAAAAATGTTGCAGTTCTCGTCTCAAAAATTGATCCAATAGCAGGATCATAAAATTTAAAATCTCTTGATCGCTCCGCATAGCCAATAAAATAGTTGCTAACTGTTTTAGAGTCCAATTTCCTTTCATGAGGCTTATAAGGTCTCGCTTCAGCTGGACATCCCCAAATATGAAAATACTTTAGACTAAGAAATGTTTCAGAGCCTTAAGTTTTGAAGCAAGATGAGACATCTCCATGATGTACTCCCACATTACCCTTACCTTTATACTTCATTGAAATCAAACTTGCTAAAAGCGTACTTGTTTCAGCCTTATTGGTTTTAGCAAAATATTTCTGAATTTCTGCAAGGAACTCACTGGCATTGGTAACCTCATCAGTTACTGCACCCCTAAAAGCTTCTAGAATGCCGCGCTTGATGATCATAAGACTTAGCCTATTTGAACGCTCCCACTTATCCCAATAAATCTCATCCTGCTGAGTACTTTCCTCATTGAGTTCATTGGGTTTGGGCATTCTCAAGGCTAAGTCTAGATCCATGCAGCCCAAGAGAATCATCATATTCTCTTTCCAGTCCTTAAAATTAGTCCCATTTAACATAGAGATATTGCTCATGTTGGCAGATACATAAGTAGCAGACATAAAAACTGAATAGAGAACAAAAATAAAATAAATCGACTAAACCATTATGCTCACATAAAACAAGCAATTAAACACTTAATCTTTAAATTTAAAAAGCAAATTATGATATTTCAAGATACCTAGCACAACATTAACATCAAGTCTTTGGACAGTAATATTAACTGTAAGTCGTACTCTTGTTGTAGTGATCGAATATTGATGATAAGTTATGTCAAATAAAAAAACTTATTTTTGGATTGGTTTATTATTCACATTATGTTACATTTATAATCATCACATATTTATCATTACTGGTGTGTGTGTAATTCGGCCAAATATTAACTTTCCTTTGTGCCAGTCAATATCCGCATGAATCACATACACACAAATATCTAACACTCCAAACAAACTAATCTACAAGAGAGATGTCACTTTGGTGATTTCTCGCTTTAATTAGCCTATTTAAAGTGCTAGATCAATAATTTAAATATTAATGTCATAAATTTGCAATTAATTTTTTTTTATGAACAGTAAAATCAGAATTCTGTACAGCAAAAAAAATTTTTTTTTTATAAACAGTAAAATCCGAATTATGTACAGTAAAAAAAAAATATTCCATTGAACAGTAAAATCCGAATTCTGTACAGTAAAAAAATAAATTTTTATATGAACAGTAAAATCTGAATTCTGTACAGTACATTTTTTTTTATATATATGAACAGTAAAATCCGAATTCTGTACAGTAAAATTTTTTTTTATATAAACAGTACAAAACTTTAAATTCAATTGATTACTCAAGGAATTAATCAAGGAGTAGGCTCTGATATCCATATGAATTAATTCTAAGACGTCTGTAGTTCTATTGGCACCTACTTTTTTTGTTTTGGTCTGTTTTCCTTTAATACACTCGATACAAATATCAAAATCCGAAAAGTCAAGTGATTCCAAAATCCCATCGGACACAAGTCGCTCAACTCTTGATTTAGAGATGTGACATAGGCGTTTGTGCCACAATGAAGTCGAATTATCTTGATTCAATTTACGCTTTGTACCTCGTGACTCCACATGCAAGACAGTACAAAACTTTAAATTCAATTGATTACTCAAGGAATTAATCAAGGAGTAGGCTCTGATACCAATTGTTAGAATCCGTAATAGAAATAATTTACCAATTGATAAATCTGAAATAAAAAAATAATTTACCAATTGATAAATCCGAAATAAAAGAAATAATTTTGTATATTCTTGAATCTCCTGATTAATACCATGAGTACAAAATTAAAAGCAGAAACATACCTGAATCCATTGATGTAAAAATCTTGCGGGAAGAGAACCCTTGCATTATGGTCTTCCAATTCTAGCCACCAGATCATTCCTTAGAATTCTCTCTGACAGGATTTTGAGAAATCAGAATACGTCGTGGTAGAACGGGGACCATAACCCTAATTATCAACTACTAGGGCAGTTATAACTTTTACCATAATTACCCTTCTGGCTCTCATAGAAGTAATAATTATCTAATGGTATCTACACAATAATTTCATGACTATTATACTCTTTAAGCCAATTAATCAATTATTAATTAGAACGCAAGATTTAGATTTGGCTTAATTAAATGATAGCACACACATTTTAATTGTCTACATGTGCGGCCCCAAATTATAGATTAATTACAAAATTTAATCTAACAGTTACAACTGTAAGTGCAAATCGTATCAAATTTGAATTATCGGATAAATTAAAAAAGTTATAAACTAATTTTCATAATGAACTGGCAAAAAAAAAACTAATTTTCATAATGATTGTTCAGAATTAATCATATGAAAATGTATAATTTTACAGTTTAACTTCATAGAAAAAAATTATTTGTCGTTATTTAATTTAGATAAAGTTTACTTAAATATAGCTAGAGACAAATTATGCCCAACTACTTTTGGATTGATTATCCGGATTCGGGTTTGAGAAGGTTATATCCATGTCCTACTAGCTCGACTTTTGGGCTACAAATTCATTTTTTTTTTACATGAACCAGCTAAATTACCATCTCGATTAGTTAAACTAATGTTTGTGCATGTAATACAACCTAAAAATTAAATTTAGAATTTTTAAAACCATTTAGAATCTATTATTTCTTTGAAGAGGTTTTTTTAAATTAATTATGCAATTCATATTATAATAATATGTAGACACATATTTTATCTTTGGGGTATTTACAGGTTTGTCCCTTAAATGTTTATAAATAATGATTTAGTCATCTAAATCTCCATAATTAGGATTTAGTCCCCAAATCTTCTAAGTTATTACAATTTAGTCCATCCGTTAGTTTTTCCGTCCAAATAAACGGCATAATTTAATTTTTATTTTTTTAAATAATAAAAAGACTTAAATACCCCTACGAAGAAAAATGAGAGAAGAATAGAGAGATAGAAGAAAAGAAGAAGTGAGAAGCCAATAAACCCAATGAAGAAAAGGAGAAGAGAGAAGGAAAAGAGAAGGAGAAGAGAGGAGGAAAAGAAAGAGGAAGAGGAAGAGGGAAGGAGAAGAGAGAAGGAAGAGAAAACAAGGAATTAAGGAGAGGTAAAATAGGAAAATCAGGTCAAAAAATAAACTGGTCTAACGGAAGTTAGGGAGATGATTAAATTGTAGTAACTCAGAAGATTTTGAATACTAAATTCTAAATATGAAGATTTGAGGGACTAAATTATAATTTATAATAAGGATAAATATGTAAATACCTCTTTATCTTTTGGATATTTGAGGAATGCAATCATAATGCAATTATCACGTCAAAATTTGCATTTAAATAGCAGGGAAAGTGAGTTTCCAAAGGAACACACCATTATTCCTAGTGAGCCTGCTTACTATTCAAAGTCCGGATGAAAAATGAAGCATTTAGTGTGCTCACCAGGAAAAGTGGTGTCCTCCTTTACAAACTCCCCCGGGAAAGGATCCGTGGCGCATTTTTAGTCCCATTTGGGTCCGACAGCCTTAGGTCCCCACACAATTATCCTTGTTTATTGAAAAGTTTCTCCATGTTAGAGAGAGAGAGAGAGAGAGACAGAGAGAGAGAGAGAGAGAGAGAGCGTAGACAAGGGTCCCCACGCCATGCACAATAAAATCCGCTTCCAACTATTACATGTACCCTCTTTTAATTTTTGTTATATCCCCAAAGATGACAGTGCATTCAAAGAAAAGGGTGTATTTTTATCCTTTCTGTCGCATCAAAATGGTGTGGGGCCCACCTGCGCAGTTCTCTATACGCGTCGATTTTTCACGCTGTCCACGGCAGCGGTTTGGGTCAGCGGTTCCTTACGGAGCCTACGGAGCCTTTTTTAAATTAGTAAGGAATTTTGGAGGGGGAGAACACATAGCGGTTAGGCTACCATTTCTCCGGTTGACATGGAACACATGGGTGGGTAGGTTATTACGTAAGCCACGTGGGAATGAGTGTTTCAAGATCAATGCACATGGAGATCGTCTGATTGAAGATCGACGTCTATGATCCTCTGTGATGAGCACCACACAAGCCGGTAGGCATCGAACTTCAGTGAGGTCATGATCTATGAGCGGCCCAACATAAATTTGCATGGTTGGGCTATCAAAAGAGTAATCCTGTGAAAGCCCATTATCGAAAAATATCTTTGAAAAAACCCGTAAATTGGGAAAAGAAAACGACAACAACTACTAAGACTTTTATCCAAAATACTTGAAATTTTTCTGTGAAAAACTAGAGTTATTCTTTTTTGGAAGAAATTAACTTGTCATTTTTTTAATTTAATTTTGCACTCCACTTAGCTTCTCCCTAAAACTTTATATCATCAAAGTACCATCTATATTGATAAGAAAGTTAATCCCAAAAAAAGCAAAGAAAGTATGCTAGTTGGTTCATTCTTGTGACAAATGTTTTGTTCATGCCATGTTCTATCTTGTCCTACATGTCCACAGATTAAATGAGGTATTTTTTATTATAAAAAAAAACAAATTTATGGAGCATAAAAATAAAGAAAGAAAAAAATAGGATAGGAAAGTAATTCCTACTTATCTAGACTAGATAAACCTAAAATATCGTTGAATTCACTTTTCTTGACCAATATGAGATACAATTTTATAAAATAAAAAAAAATTATTGTGCAGTGATATATGCAACTGAGACATTCTGAAAGACCAAGAGATATGGAACCGTTATTCCTGCATGACCTGATCAATTCGATCAGGCACTCATAACTCTCACTTGCATTTTAGAGGAACAAGAAAACCTCCGATATCATTGTAGTTGGGAGATGATGCAAGATGAGAGGGATGATATATATTTATTTTGAATTTTTTTTGTACCACTACAGCCTAGATTTTTGGTTTTCTATTGAACTTCTAGATGTCTAATACAATATATCTTTACTTTATTAATAATGAAAATGTCATAGCAATTATCCATTCATTAAAAATTAAGCTTCCTCTTGGAATTTTACATGCACAAAAGAGTGATAATATAATTGGACTCAATCCTCCAATAGCACTTTACTACAATAATTCATAATAATAATAATAAGAATTAATTACACTCAGATCCCCTGTAATATGGGGGTATATAACTTATCACTCATAAAGTTTAAAACTCTTAATTAGATCCCCTAAATCAGGGAGTCTGAGTATAATTAAAACATGGTGATTTAGATAGTTCAGAAGGGGAAATTCTATTTGCACACGGCATTTTACTCTTGATGCACAGTTTTAAAACTTATAAATAATTATAAGTTTGTCATTATTTTTTTGGACTAAATTACCCTTATAAATTCCAAACTAAGACTTTTTAAAATTTGAAATTACGACTCATCATCTTCCTCCTCTATTTTCTCTCTAAAACTGGTATTTAATAAAAATACATTTCTTACAAAATTATCTATTTGATTTCTTGACCCCTTAAAATTTTTTACTTTAACGTTTCTGAAAAGATTAAAAGAATTTTAAATTCTTCGATTTCACCTTGACAAGTGAAATTTGAGTTTGGAATTTGCATTTGAGTTTCTTATGCAAATGGAAAATCCCAACATGCAATTGGTGTCAGAGAACAAATCTAAGGTACGATTTAAATTTTTTTTTAGGTTATATACGTATTTATTTGAAATTTATTGTTAATTAGTTTTTTTTGGAGAATTCGCTTGCTGGTCGGGTACACGTTTCTTGGTCGGGTATTAATATCCGACCAAAACATTTTTTTTTCTAAATTGAATTGAACGGGTGAGAAGTTAGAGAAAAAGAGGAGGGGTATTTTTGGAAAAAATTTTGGATGCAGAAAGTAAAATGACAATATTTCAAAATATGAGTTTGATGTAAAGAGAAACCATAACGCCAAGAATAAAATGCCGTGCGCAAATAGAATTTCCCGTTCAGAAGGTCTAAGTGAGAGTATTAAAGTTTAGATGTGATAAGTTATACATGTCCATAGGGGTCTGAGTGTAATTAATACTAATAATAATCTTGACAAAATTCTTTTATGTGATTTAGCTTTAATCATTAAGCAAATCGCTTTACTACAATAATCTTCTTTACGAAAAAGAAAGGGAAGAAAAAAACAAAGCTAACTACTCATCGGTACAATAATTATCCACAAATAATCTAATAGATAATAGACTTTAAAGCGGTCCCACTCGATCAAAACAAGATCATGCGGCTAATTCTCCTCGGATCCCAATCCCAACCAGTGAGACTACCCTCCATATCTCCTGCAGCAAACAACTGGCGAGACTCAAATATCCGCGAGCGTTTCAGGCGTAGGGCGGTGACCAGACCGTCGTGCGTCAGCATCGTTCTCTTCCACCCGATAACCCAACGAAGACGGGAGTTTCTAGATGGGCACCGCATTTTTCTAAGTGAGCCCACTTAAAACTTCCGTTAAATTACCAAAATATCTATGCGTTCCTCCTCCATTTTCCTTCTCTTCTCAAAGTAGAGTTCAGTTAACTCCAAAATAAAAAAAAAATCCTAAAACCCGCAAGAGATGGCGAAAGCGAATGAGCGGTGGTGTTGTCTGGACCAGCGACAGCGATAGGCAGAAGGAAGAGAAGAGAGATTGAATAGTGTTGGGTTTAGAGAAGAGAATAAAAAGAGGAACGAGTAATTGGGTATTTGGGTTAGAGAAGATTTTTTGAAAGAGGAGAAAAGAGAAAGGGAAGGAAGAAGAGAAAGAGAAGAGGAAAAGAGAAAATGATTAGTCATCTTTGATTTGGACTAGACAATTCGAACCAACCAGTGTGATCCGGACTAATTGTTTCGGATCACTTCAAATTGATCAGGAACTGTTAGTCCGGTCAAGTACGTGAGAGAAAAGGGCAGATGGAAGGGTATTTTAAAAATAATAGTGTGCTCACTAGAAAAAAGCCTCTTATTTCAAAAGCATGCGCACTAGGAAAAGTGGGCTCACTGGAAGGGGAAAAAAAAAAAAAAAAGTTGTGCCCATCTAGAATTCCCAACGAGCACCGGTGAAAGAAAAGGGAGGAGAAAGTTACATTTGTTTTTTGGGTTTTTCAAAAGACGAATCCATTCATCCTCAAAGTTTTTGCTCTCACTTTACCCACTCAGCTCGATCCAAGGTACCTTCTTCCGCTCTAATTTGCAATTGATTGGTGGCTAGATTGTTTTCTGTGGGTTTCTTGGATTTTTTTTCCCTTATTTTCTTTTTTTGGTTTTCGTTTCAATTTTTGGGAATTTAATGTTGTGTTTAATTTGGTTGGATTGTTGGTATTGGGTTTGTTTTGATGGGGGCTTTGATTCGTGGGATTTTGTGGATTTAGGGTTTGGATGTGATTTAGGGTTGGAGAATTTGGATTTGTCATTTTTTTTTTTGGGAAAGAAATGGTTTTGATCTAATTTGAATGAAAGAAATGGTTTTGATCTAATTCCTGATGTTGTCTTAGTTATACCGTTGTTGAATGAAAGAAATGGTTTTGATCTAATTTCAGATGTTGTCTTAGTTATACCGTTGCTCTTTCTGACATCAATGCATTGGTTAATTTTCAATGATTAGGGTTGTTAAGAATTTATTATATAATTTTTTCAGATTTTTATGAAATATTTGATTCCTAGTCAAGATTTAGATCTCTTAGCTTTAACGCGATCCTAAAATACGATGCGTAGTTCCACGTTGAGCATGTTCGTTATATTTTCTGTTTGATTCAATGGTTTTGGGGCTCCATGCGGTTACAATCCCATGCTTTAGTGAAAGTTAGTGTTTGGTTAGAGGTTCTTACAATGCAAATTGCTATTTCAGTAGCATCAAAAGCTTCCTATTTCAGTTAGAATCGAAACTTAGGAGCGAGCAAGTAATTTTAGCTGTAAACTACCTCTCATATTTTGACATGTCAGTACCCGTGATTATTAAATCATATTTTCCTTTTCAACTACATCAAGCCTAACACAAGTTTCACAGAACATGTTTTTAGTAAAAACAAAAGTTGGTGCTGTTGTTCCCAATGTTTAAAATAACGATAACGGTAACGTAACGTTTTGCCTCTGTTAGGTTTTGTCGCATATAACGTAACGTATAACATATGTTATGCGATTTCTTACTTATTTAATAAAAATAAATATAAATTATATAAAATAATTTCTATAAATTAAAATATAAATTTAAAATATCTAAAAAAATATAAAATTATTTTATAATCATAATTTATTCTAATTTTATATTAAATTTTACAATAGATTTCACATTTATCTTCATAAGTTATATTAAGTCTGCAACCGTAATTCCAGTCATCATTTAAATAAGAAAACATAGCCTATCCCAAATACTTGGAATAAAAGGCTTAGTTGTTGTTGTTGTTGTATTTAAACAAGAAAACAATATTTCAATTTTTCATTTCAATTCCAGTTATTATTGTTGTAATTTATATTTTGTAATATTCAATTTATCTTATTTGTAATTATTGATTTCAGTTCAATTAAAAATTCAATACAATCAACAAGTAAAATATTTCAGCAATCGGAGATCAATTACAAGTGAACAAGAAAATAATCGCAAATTAACAAATTAGCAATTTCACAAGTAATCAAACAAGCCAACAACTAGTTAAGTAATAAAATTACAGCAATCAGTAATAATCAAAATAATAGTCAACAACAATATAGAACTTACTAAAAAAATAATTGTAAATAATGTAACATAACGTAATTTAACGGAACGTTACGTAATATAACGAAAAATAACATAAAAAATGTATTGTTACAATGCATTGAGTTATTTCCAGTTGCTAGGACTCCGTTAGGTTACGTAACACAATATAACGGTTTCATAATGCGTTATTTTCAACATTGGTTGTTCCAACATTTTGGAGTTGGTGCTCAATGGAGTTAGAACACCAATGTCGATTCAACCACAAGCAACGAAACATACTCAAATTATTGCTGCAAAAATTTTCAATTTTTGTTGTTGGAGCTGCGGTTAAAATGAGTGCAGCTGCAATAAATGTTGTATGAATGCAAAAGCTAGGGGGCAAACAAGAGATTCTAGATATAGAGTCCTTTTCATATTGGCATGTTAGCACTTGTAAATATTAGGCCTTCTTTTGCTTTACACATACATCAAGCCAAACTCAGAGTTTTGCATAACATGTTTTTTTTTTTTTTTTTTTGCTAAAACCAATGGTAACTTCGCACTCGTGTCGTGTTCCAGCATAAGGAGTTGGTGTTTAGTGGAGTTAGAATGCCATTTTTTATCCAACTTCGTGAATGGTTTAGCTATGAGCTAGAGAGGCCTTTACTAGGAATTCTTGACTCCTAGTTGACAGGTATGCACACCTGTCTTTTGTGGTTGTGCAATTTAAGCTCATGCAGCCATGTAGCGAGACACCAATCACATTGAACTAGAAAGTGCTTTGACACAAAGGTTAGATTATGGCGTTTGTAATGGGCTCTATGGGGCATGTTGATGTCCTATAGAGTAAATTAGAATGACATTTGCATTGTAGGAATGCTATTTATTCATAGAGCACCAGAATAGTTTAAGTGACAATCGAAGTAGCTATTTATGGAACAACTTATGGAACATGACATGAGATGACGAGATGAGTACATATTTTGTCTTTTTTTGTTTTCTTCTTTCCCTCACTTCTCTTGCAACAAGGGTATACTCAACCATAATACAATTAACTAAATCTGCCCTTTCCCGCCTTAAAAAAACTTCTCTCTATCATTTGAAATCTATTATTTTTTTAATAAATAGATCAGTTTAATTATTGTTTTCACATTGAATTTGCAGAATAAGGTCATAGATGGAATTACACATCTAGTATGAGATTTAGTTTTTTTGTAGACAATATTCCTAAACTTCCTTGACTGTAAAAGTAAACAAAAAAAATAAATTAAAAAAACCAGTTTATCAAGCTTTTGATTTTTCTTTATCTTCTTTTCTTGCCATTCCTTCTGTTTCTCATTTAGGGGGAGGGGTTTGTGATTCAACAAGAGTTTGTGGAGCAATCCTAATTATAAGTGTCATAGGACAGCCATAAATTTCAGGGAAACTTCAATTCAAATTTAAGAGCGGTAGATGATTGTACAGGAAATGAGTAGCTAGTGTAGGAAATTTCTTACACATGCTTAAAACACATGGTGGACTTTCCAACACGGTTATCTATATGCTCATCAAGTCTGCAATGCTCAAAATATTATTTAAATGGGAATCATGTCTTTGGGGATGTCACAACCTTGGTGGGCTTGGAGATGGGAGACTTTCAACTAAGGTAACTACGGGCCATATTCGGGTATGATCCTACAAGATCCATTTGGCGGTCCACTAAAAGTTTGTAGGATCAAGCTTGGTTCATATCCATTAAGAAATCTATAATTCGCATAATGATCCAAACTTGATAACTTAGATCGAGAGTCAGGTGTTCGATAATTTAATGACCAATTTTTCTCATGTCATATATGACTTGATTAAAATAAAATAAAAACTATAAACCTTGTTGTTCCTAAGTGTTATTTTATTTTATTAGCAATATAGCTATGCTTAGATATGTTCAAATAAACCAATACATATTATGTAAGATCGTGAATGAATTAATTTAGAACTAAGCTAAGCTAGTTCACTAAAATAATTCCCAGGTTATTAGATTGCCAGGTTTAGATCCTTAAATTTTCATATTTGGATCTATTAAAGAATTGGATCTACGTTTAGGCTCCATGCCCTATCTAAAAAGCTGTTGGTTATGATTTTTTATGCAAAACCTAAAATGCATGTTGGATTTAGATTGGATTATCCGGTTATCTGGCTCCACAGTTACCCCACTCTCTTTGCATGCATCAAACATTTGAAAAATGATATTTCAATAACATGACAAATTAAGTTAATTAGCCCTCTTGATTCATGGGTAAATTATAAGCAAATTAAATTATTTCTCATCCATATATCTTTAGATGCATGTGTTATGAAGAATGGTGGGTTCCTCCAGATGGATGGCCCAGTACATTTCATGAGGGCTGGCATAGGACCTAAATCAGATGCGCACGTATAACATCTATTTATTTATATAACATGTGTAGCTTGCTAGGATAAAAGAGAAGGGTTGTGGTAGGCTGGTAACAACCAACGTAAAATATTGTCACATATTATGACATTAGCCAAAATATGAATTTTGTTGGGGCGTTCTCTACTGAGCGACACGCTATATTGGAGCCCAAGTATGGTGAAAAATATGTGAGGATTGTTAGGTCGTCGTGCAAAAGCGACTCGCCACGTCGGCGTCCGGATATGGTGTCAAATGTAGGAGGGTTCTCACATCTTAATGAGCTGGTGTGGGTAAAGAAGGTAGCTCATAAATATAGGATTCGGTTGGCATCGTGAAACAAAGGTTCCTTTATAGGTAAATTAGCAGAGTTACTTGATGCTATGATTATAAGGAGGGTTAATATTTTGTGTAGAAGAGTAAATGGGTAGGTGAGAAAGTTAAAGTCATAAAACTTTGGGGTTATAAACTTTGGAATAAGGGTAGAGATAGAAATCGTAATGGGTTAGGTGTGATCATATATAAACAATTATTTAGAGATGTAGTAGAGATTAGGAGGAAGGGTGATAGAATTTTATTAGTTAAATTTATTTTAGATAGAGAGATTTTTAATATCATTAGTGCCTATGCACCATAAGTAGGATTTGATGAATCTAGTAAATATCAATTTAGGATTTAGATAAGATAGTATAAGAAATACCTGTCAGAGAAAAACTATTTATTTGTGGTGATCTCAATGGACATATAGGAACTAGTCGTAATGGGTTTGATAGTGTATATGGAGGATTTGATTTTAGAGAAAGAAATAAGGCTGGTAATTCAATTTTAGATTTTGCTTTGTCTTATGATTTAATTTTAGTGAATTCTTGGTTTAAAAAGAGAGTTTCTCACTTGATTACTTTTAAAAGTGGGTTGAATGCGACCAAATAGATTTCTTTTTAATTAGGAAGGTAGATAGCGCTAGTTGTATCGATTGGAAGGTAATGCCAGGTGAGAGTGTAGTTACACAATATATATTTTTAGTTTTAGATATTCAAATTAGAAAGAGACTTAGAAAGATTAAGTATAAATTAGATTTTAAGATTAAGTGGTGGCGATTAGAAGGTAATCAAATTTTTTTTAGATAGAGTAATACAAAAAGCAGATTGGAGGGACCATGATGATTTTAATGTAACATGGAGCAAAATGGCTAGCTGCATTAACATGATAGCTAAACATATATTTGGTGAGTTAAGGGGTGGTGCTCCACCATATAAGGATACATTATGGTGGAATGAAGAGCTAAAAAATACTATTAGGATCAAGTGAGACCTTTATAGAGATTTGAAGAAGAATAATAATAATGATGGAATAAGTTTTGAAAAGTATAAATTAGCGAAGAAGGAGGCTAAGAAAACTGTTCGGGATGCAAAAACTAAATTATAAAAACAAATGTACGAGAAGTTGGATAATAAAGAGGCAGAAAATGATATATACATAGAATTGCTCGAATAAAAAAGAGAAAGTCTAGAGATTTATGTACTATAAAGTGCATTAAAGATTATGATCAGACGGTTGTATTTTGAGACGAAGAGATTAAAGAAAAATGGAAAGATTATTTTGATAGATTATATAATTATAGTTTTACTCAAGATTTGGGAGATCTTACTATTCAATGTGAGGATATAAATCGTAGTTTTATGCACAAAATTAAAGAGTTTGAAGTAAAATAGGTTTCGAAGAGGATGAATCAAGAAAAACTGTTAGTCTAGATGAGATTTCCATAGAGGTATAGAGATATTTAGGAGGGATTGGTGTGAGGTGGCTGTCATTTTTTTAATAAGATTTGGCAAATTAAGAAAATGTCAAATGAATGGAGGAAGAGTACCGTAGGACTTCTGTATAAAAACAAGGGTGATATTCAGAGTTCTAACATCGGGGAATAAAACTCATATGTCATACTATGAAGCTTTGGGAAAGAATAATTGAACATAGATTGCGGCAAACTGTTAAAATATCGGAGAACCGATTTGGATTTATGCTGGAGCGATTAACGACAGAAGCTATTCATTTACTTCAACTTATAGAGTGATTTCGAGAGAGAAATAGAGATTTACATATGGTATTTATTGACTTAGAGAAAACCTATGATAAGGTACCATGAGAGGTATTTTGGTGGACATTGATGAAGAAAGAGTTCCCATTAAGTATATTGACATAATTAAAGATATGTATGATAGAGTAGTGACCAATATCAGAACATGTGGTGATTTAACAAGTGATTTTTCTATCACAATTGGATTGCATCAAAGATCTGCATTGAGCCCGTTTTTATTTGCTATAGTGATGGATGAGCTTGCTAAAACTATTCAGAATGAGATAACTTGGCGGATGCTATTTGCTGATTATATTGTCTTAGTTGATGAGACAAGAGCAGAGGTGAATGCTAAGTTAGAGTTATGGAGGCACACATTAGATTTTAGAGATTTTAGATTGAGCAGGTCTAAAATAAAATATATTGAATGTAAATTTAGTAAACGATGGATCATAAATTATAATGCTGTAAAACTGGATGGGCAAAAAATACAAATGAGCAGTTAGTTTAGGTATTTAGGTTCTATTATTCAGAATGATGGAGAGATCGATAATGATATTAACCATAGGATACAAGTTGGCTGGTTGAAATTGAGGAGTGCAATAGGAGTTTTATGCGACTGTAACATTCCGTCAAGACTCAAGGAAAATTTTTATAGGACTACTATTAGGCTACGTTTATTATATGGCACGGAATATTGGAGTATAAAGAAACGTCATTCACAGAAGATAAGTGTAAGCATGCTCTGCCGGATATGCAGCAACACTAGGAGAGATAAAGTGAGAAATGAAAATATTCGTGCTAAGCTAGGTATAGCTCCCATCGATGAGAAGATGCAAGGAAATCACTTACGATGGTTTGGTCATGTGCAACGTAGGCCTACAAATGCATCAGTTCGATGAGTGAAGTTTATCAATGTAGGACAAGTTAAAAGAACGAAGGGAAGATCGAAGAAAATATAAATGGAGGTGATACGAAAAGATATGGATTCTAGAGGTTTAAATGAGGAGATATTACTTGATAGAAATGAATCGAGGACTATCAAAGTAATTGATCCGGCGTGATTCTTTTTTGGTTCATGTAGCCTACCCCAAATACTTGGGATAAAAGGCATAGTTGTTGTTGTTGTTTTTGTATGTGTAGCTTGCTAGGCCCACCCTAGCTTCCCACTTACCAATTTCGTCTTTTAAAACATTGTCGTCATTTGCCTTCAGAGGGTTATTTTGGGATAAGAATATGCTGAACTTTGCATGATACCATAAAGACAGATGTACCCTTGGAAGATTTTCTACAGGATTTATTTTTAGTGAATTTCCTGAGCTGTTCCTTAGTCTATAAGGTCCATGAAATGACTTGAGATGAAATGTATATGATTTCTTTATAATCACATTTATCCAACAGAAGTTTTTGCAAGTTACTAGCTAATTTGAATTGAGTAATTTTATTAAATATTGCTGAGGTTTAATTTACTTTGCTGGTATTTCATTAGTAAATGATGAACAATAAGATATGCTGAACCTTTTGGGTTTTTTATTTACTGCATGTTGTCTTTTATATTCTAGATTAAGCAGAAGCTAAAGGTAGCCAAGAGTCAATTTGCTCACCAATATTTGTTTGTGTGCTGTTCTATTTCAAAATTGACAACTAACTATTTTTCTTTATTCCTAATTGATTTTTGTGATAGGATAGATATGGATTCACCTGAAAAGGCTGTGGAAGGTGTCAAGGATGAGGATGGCTCTTCTCCTGTACAAAATCCAGACCCAAACTTGTTTGAGACCAAGGACTATCAGAAAGACGAAAACTTTATGCGTGAAAGTGATGTAACCAATGATGCGATGCAAGTCTTCTTTGATCAAGGGTACCCTGTCTCTCCTGTCATGCATATTGAAAATGAGGGTCTGCAATATCCTATTATGAAATCTAATTCAGCAGACTTGTTATCCCCTGCAAAAAATAATGGAGAATCTTTTTTGCCTGTCGAATCTGATCCGAATCATGATGATATGGACCGGAGATTTTTTGACTATGGTACTGAGGAAGAGAGGTTCTCAATGGAGGATTATCAGAGCAATGACAAGAAAGAGAGGACTGAGAATGCTGATAGTATTCCTAACCATGGTGACTTCCGTGATAATAATGTCAATGCAACATACAACAATGAGTTTCATACTGAAGATTCATATTCTTTAGCTCATAATTCTCTTTTGGCAGGCGGTAATAACAATTCCTTTGATATAATTGGTGATGAAGCTTTTAACCATCACCAGAGTGTAAAATCTCCTGCATTAGATGAAGCTGAGAATGGTGATTTGGAAAATGCATCAGCAAGTTTTCATTCTGAGAAGCCTGAAGGCCATGGAGAAATGGATGCTGAAAACTTGAACCCCCGTACTGAAACGAAGGAAGATGTTTACTCCTCCATACCCCCAGCTACAGAAAAAGGAGGGATGGTATGGGAAAATTCTAGTCTGCATTCTCCTCAGAGAACTCAAAATGCTTCACCATCACCTGAGAGACAATTTTCTATTTCTGCAGAAAAGTCTTTCCATTACCAACAGTCTACTCACACTCATCCATCTCCAACGCAAGATAGAGTACCATCTCCAGTGACTATTCACAAGAAGTCAGCCCCTTCACCAAGCTCATCTAGAAGAAAGCGTTCACCTTCTGTGGAAAAACATAGTGGGGGTCACAGAAGACGTTCCTCACATGATCGTTCTTCTCCTGCAAGGCAAAAATCTCCTCCTGAGAGGACAACTCATCGAGATTCTCACAACAGGGATGGTTCTCCTAGGAGACATATTGCTCCATCTCCTCGGAGGCGAGACTCTCCTCGGAGGAGGGGCAGGTCAACGTCACGTTCCCCCATGAGGAGAAGGGATTCTTCTGGGCGCAGAAAAGATCACCGCAGGTCTCGATCAAGGTCTCCACATGCTAGGGATCGTCATCGAAGATCCCCAAGGTAAATTTGTCCATGATTATTTTTCATAAAAAGTTTCTTGGGATCTGTTTTCTTCTGATTGAGTGTTCTTGAACTTCCATGCCTTCTAAAAGTTGATTCTTGTTTGGAAATCATTTTTATTAAAATAAAAAAAAAGATATCTATTTTCATGCATTCAGATCAGCTAACAGTTTTAATTCAGTTGAATTCTCTTTTAACATTATACGTGGCTGTATTACTTTTTGGCCCATATATTGTGCTTGTTGCAACTAGTGAGGTAGCTTGCTTGTTTTGAATACTAGTAGGAATAATTGGTTGGTCGTATGGAAGGAACAACTTTCCCTTATTCCCCCTTTTATCCCTACATTTTCCCCTTTAATCATTTTGGTTTTCTTTTAACAGGAGGTTGTCTCCAAGGCGTAGATCTCCTGCACCTAGTTATTCTCGCCGTCGTTCACCAAAGAGGCCTTGGTCGCCACCAGCCAACCGGAACACAGGATTAGGCAAGCCTGGAAACAATTTATTTATTGCAGGTTTTAGCTATGTTACAACTGAGAGGGATCTAGAAAAGAAGTTCTCAAGGTTTGGTCGTGTCACAGATGTTCGCATTGTCCGTGATAGAAGGTGACTTTTTCTTATAACTTATCTGAGCTTTAAAACGTCATTTGTTATAATATCTTTTATCTACATAGGATAACTAAGAAGTCACGTGGTACTATTTATGCATCAGTGTTTTGGTATCTTATCATTTGCAATGGACATTTAGAGTCACTCCGTAGGTGGTTCAATCAACATGGTATTTGTACCACACTGAACTTTTTTTTTTTTTTTTTCTCCACGAGACTGTGAATAGTGGATTCACAGTTTTGGTGCCTTTTGGGTATATTTGCTTCTTCTCTTATAAATTGTAAATGTTTGTTTTTAATTTTTATTTAAAAAACTATCAGGTGACTTTCCTGTCAAATCTTAATGAAAGAACTGGTTTGGAAAAGCTTTAATGTGCTGTAGCGTTTTACTGACCTGCAGTTTTTTTTTGGCAAAACTAAATGAAAGTGGAATAAGGTAATAAGATTGATATTTTCTGTAATAGTAAGGTATGCCAGCTAATTTTGTGAAATACTCTTTTGGGAATTAACGAAGGGCCGGTCTTACCAAATTTTCTCTTCAGATGCCTGGAAATGGATTCTTACAAGTTTCTTGTCAAAGTTGTAGATTCACGAGATTGTAAAGTAGGGGAAAAAATGCTATTTAAATCATTATTATGTTTGTAGAATTTTTTCGTGGATGCAGAGCAGACTATCAGAATAGTTGTTTTTAACATCTTTGTTATTCAACTCATAGTGTATTGGTTTTGTTTATTCAGAATTTGGAATTTTCCTCTCACTGAAGCTCGTGTTTAGTCAATAGTTTCGTCTGTTTAATGCCAACTTACCTCGGGGCGAGACTTGGAGGAGGTTCATTTGAATCTCTTCAACCTGGTTGTAACGATTAATTTTTCTTTCTTTGTACTTCTTGAGGGGGGTAGAAATAGTTAATCAACTAACATTTAGAATATTTATTACATAATTGCTTTTGTTGACGATCATATTTCTAAATTAACAATGATGCATTTCACTAGGATACTGTGGGGATGCATCCTATGATTACCATCACCCCAGATTTTTCTTGTCAGAATGTGGGCACATAGTTTCAAGTCATGCTTGTAGGATCTAAAGTGGATTTGTCAAATTATCCTTACAACCTATAAACCTTAGTGAGTTCGGGTTATTCAGGAATTAGCTCCTTGCTGAGGAGAGATTGTGAGAGAGAAGTGATTGAGTATTAACTCGTTTGGTGTATGAATTGCTTATTGTTGCATTATGATGGGGATAAAGAATATATTAGATTAATTAGAGATTAGGATTATTCAGTCTTTTATTTTATCTAAAACTTTAAATTAGAGTTGGATTGGGATTCGTCTTATGCATGTAGGCATTTCTTATATATGTGCTTGTATACATGTTTTATTTTTAAATTAGAGTTGGATTGGGATTCGTATTATGCATGTAGGCATTTTTTATATATGTGCTTGTATACATGTTTTATTTTTAATGAATGTATAGGAAGAATTGTTTTGAAAGCAGTGAGCATGTGAGTTGCTTCTTCCAAATATTTCATGTGTGATTCGCGAGAGTGGACGTGTGATTTGCTGGGGTGTATGGCTCAAATCCTAATTTTAATCCCCAGACCCCATACTTCATATATTTAATTGGCAATTCATATGGTTTCTACTTATAGGTTTGATACTGTAAAAAAATGTATATATCTTTACCCTGGGAATATGCACAATATAATATTGAGGGATCAGGTAGTGTTGGTACAATGGTGAAAGGGAGGATTGGCACAATATATCTAACTATAGAATGGGAAAGAAATAACTGATTTATGCCCTAATGTGCACATTGTTAGATTGTTTATTATAGTAAGTGGCTGGCAGGAAACTCCACTTATGCATGATATTGTATGCATAAATGGAGACTGTATCACGACAATTGAATTACACCTATACAGAGAGAGGAAGCTTGGCATACTCTACGCCAGTTTTCTTAATTGTTTTTCAATCATTCCCTTTTTGTGGAGTTGTTTGTATGAATTTCTTTTGTTTTCTTTCCTTTGTCTGGACCAGGCTTTTGAATAAATATAATCTGCGAAATCTTCTCGATTAAACTCTTTATAAATAGCTAACACACACATTTTTCTTTCTTTATGTATACCGTGTGCAAGTTGCAAGAATTATGCTAATTTGATAACTGTTCAACAGTCCTTGACAACTAATTTTTATGCCTGTTTCCTCTTTCTCTAAAGAAATGGTTGTCTAGAGCCTTGCTGATAAACAACACTGTCTTAAAGCTCAGGTTATTGATTTGGCTACCCTGATGTTTGGATCAAAGTTTAAATTCCCATATTCAACTATGAAGCCTAGATGCCAAATCTCTAGGTGCTCGTCACTCCATGCAGAAATGGTACCAAGGGGAGTTATTGACCCCAAGAGTTATCTATTATGTTTTGTTGCAAGTGCAGATTGCTATCTGAGTTTGGTTACTACTTGCTTATAGATTATTATATTTTTACTGGCTGACAAATGATGTGATTCATTTTCTTTACCTGAGGAATGGCAGCCATTTAAAATATTGGTTACTCACTCATGGGTAATAATAGGAACAGTATAATTTCAGAGAAAACAGCAGCCCAGTAACCTAGTTCATCTTTTCATGCTCCCTAACCCCATAGTTAAATTTTCATTACTAAGTTGCATTTCCAAACCTTTTCTGTCCTTCTGAAACTCCATACCCCACCATGAATAAATATATCTGCACTTTCATGTTGCTGAAAGTTCCTTTTGGTTTTTTTCTTAAGGTCAGGAGAATCTCGAGGATTTGGTTTCTTATCCTTGGAAAGGGATGAAGATGCTGATGCAGCGATACGTGCAGTTGATCAGACTGAGTGGAATGGTAGAATTGTTCTCGTGGAGAAGTCAAAAACAGCAACTCGTTGAAGCTTTTAGCGTGTTCCGGGGCAAAGAGTGAGTGGCCTGCTCTGTGCCTTTTTTGAGAAGCTCCCTTTGGGCCATATCTGTTCTAACCATATGACATAGTTTACAAATATACTGCAAGTGTTATCTGAAACCAGATTCATGATGTTGTAGCTGGTAAAATTGTTTTTATTGCCGATAGAAGGCTCTTTGCTTCTTTATTCAAAAACATGAGGATCAAATAATCCAGGTGTCTGGCTTTAAATATTTGCATTATGTAACATAAGTATACTGTGCAGATCTTATTCCCTTTGAATGATAAAAAGGTTTAACTGGAGATCTCATTCAGGGTTGCCTGTCATCTAGAAATGATAGTTGCTGCACCCTCTTTGTGTTACTGATAGCAGTGTGAGAATGACCAGCTGCATTGTGGATCATTGTGGAGATAATCTTTCTGTTTGGACTTGTGCATTATTCTTTCTGATAATAGTTTCTTTGCAAAAATAAAAAATAAAAATAAAAAAAATAAAATAAAAGGAACTTTTGTTGCTCTAGTTTATGTTTAACATGGTAAACTTGAACACTAACTTGTGCCCTCAGTGGTTAGGCGGTTATAATGGAGTCGACCGCTCAAGGGTTGGTTTACACATTGATGGTTCTGTGCATGTCGTTGAGGCGGGAACTACATTTGTAGCGGCTATAGTATTGGTGCTATAGTATTGGAAGCAAGTAGTCTACCTTTTGCTTGTGCTTCAGTATTGGAAGCTAAACTATGGGGGTTGTAGGAGGCAATTGTTTGGGCTGTGGATAATATTTCTGGACAACGACTTGTGTTGGAAGGTGATGTCTAGGGTATTCTTACTTTGTTTATGCATTCAGTTAGTGTCATTCATCACCCTCTTCTCGAAGTTGCTCGTTTGCTGAATAGTAATTTTTATGAAGTCTGTATTCTTCGTGAAGAGGGAAGTTAATGTGTGCATCGATTTTGTCGCTAGTGAATAATCCTGTTTGGATGGGAAGGTTGTTGCCAGTGAAGAATCCTGATTGGATGTGAAGGTTTTTTGGCGTGATAATTTTCCTAATTGCTTGTGGGGCAGTGACGAAGGATACATTTGGTTTTCGTTATGAAAAAAATATATAGTCGCTGAGGTTGTTACATAGCAAAAAATAAAAAGAAAAAAACATTTTAGATATTATTATGTTCAGTAACTCTTGGTTTACCCAAAAATTACTTGTTAAAAAAGAATGATGTTTCTTTTTTTTAATATAAAAAATTACTAGTCAAAAATATATGGTCCAATGGTTAGAAATACTTCAGGAGGCTATGTAAACATGAAGACTAGGACAAATGAAAAAACTCATCCATGAAAAAGAATATTCATCCCCTGGATAACAACCAATTGAAAACAGTAAATTATATTAAAAAATTATATATATGAGAAATAAACGGAGAAAAAATATATTCACCTTTAAAAGATGTTAAATATTTGGAAAATTCTAAGTGAGCACACTAGTGGGGGTAAGTCCACCGTCTCTTTTTAAAAATTTAAAAAGGAGGATTTTTCGTAGTGAGACCACCTTATTTTTTTCATCCCTAACAGTCTCCTTTTTAGCTCATCTTCTCTATCTCCTTTTTCACTTACCAAGAAAAACTCATTATCACTATGGTTGTCCCCTTCTCTCTCTCTGTGGCTGCTGCTCCCCTCTATATATTTCTGACTGGCAGTGGTGATCAAACTCCATTCGGATACTAATATTCAACTAAGATCATCCTGATAGTATACTTCGAACAGTTATTGCACTGTCCAGATATTAAAAACTGAATAGCTATGGGGAAGACATTGATAACTTAGTTAAAAAAATGATTAATTACAGTCATACCCCTGTAGTATTGGGGGTGTGTAACTTAACACCCATGAAGTTTGAAACTCTCAAAAAACCCCCTGGACCTAATTATTTTCACTCTTTTTTTTTTACTAAAGTGCACTCTTGTCCCTCAAGTTCCTATTCTACCCTCATCCCTTCTTTTAACCAGCACACTTATAAAAAAAGGAATGAGGGTATAATAGAAACTTGAGCGACCAGAGTGCACTTTAGTAAAAAACAGAGAGTGAAAATAACTAAGTACATGGGGGTTTTTTGAGAGTTTCAAACTTCAGGGTGTTAAGTTACACACCCCCAATACTACAGGGGGTCTAACTGTAATTAACCCTAAAAAAAATGACAAACTTATAATTATTTGTGTTTTTTTGTGTCACTTAGTCAAGTGGGGAAATTCTATTTGCGCACTGCATTTTACTCTTGGCACCCTGAATACTCTTTACACCAAACTCCTATTTTGAAATACTATCATTTTACTCTCTGCACCCAAATTTTTTTCTAAAATACCCCTCCTCAAATATTTTGGTCGGGTATTAATACCCAACCAAGAAACGTGTTGGTCGGGTATCAAAATCCGACCAGCAAGCGAAGTCTTCCCCATAAAAAAAAACTAATTAACGATAAATTTCAAACAAATATGCATAAAACCTAAAAAAAAAATTTAAATCGTATCTTAAATTTGTTTTCTGACACCCATTATATATTGAAATTTTTCATTTGCATAAGAAAACTAAAACTCAAATTCCAAATCCAAATTTCACTTGTCACGGTGAAATCAAAGAATTTAAAATTCTTTTAATCTTTTCAGGAACGTTAATATAAACAATTTTAAGGGGTTAAGAAATCAAATTGATAATTTTGTAGGAGATGTATTTTTATTAAATACCAAAAAAAATTATTTAGGATTTTAGAGAGAAAATAGAGGAGGAAGACGATAAGTCGTAGTTCCAAATTTTAAGAAGTTTTAGTTTTGAATTTATAAGGGTAATTTAGTCCAAAAAAATAATGGTAAACTTGTAATTATTTATAAGTTTCAAAACCGTGCGTCAAGAGTAAAATACCGGGTGCAAATAGAATTTCCCGTCAAGTGCCGTGCTCATTTAGAGTTTTCCTAAATATTTACTTGTGAGCATATGGCCGGTCACCTGTTAGTTTTATGGAAGAAACAGTTAAAGGCTTGAATTTAGAGATACAGCATTATGGCTTCAGCGTCGGGGCCTCAAACGGACCCTAAGATGATCAATGCTGTGGTCATCGTCGAGACGGACTCGTGCGAGACTCTGATTCCGACTCCAACTAACCTAAGTTCTTAGTCCTGCCGTTTGGGACATTTTTAGCATTCCTATCTACCGACAACGTCCTTTCTATTACGAGGAAGATTTCAGGCCCAATCTTTGATACTATCGAATTGCATGATTAAATGAGATTAATTGAGTACTGGATTTATTTTTTTTAACCTTTCGAATAATAAAATCAGTCTCCAGTTGATAAGTGTTTTGGATTTTCTTGCAATGGTTCAGACAGGGGCCGGCCCAACTCCATGGCCCAGAGAAAGGCAGCCCATTATAGCGAGTCCAAAGGCTCATCAATTTGGCGATCCTCTCTCCGTCTCAGTTTGTTTCTCCCTCACGCCATCAATCTCACGACAACCCAACGGATCATGACTGGTTGCGTGTCAGTTTCTGGCTTCAGGCCTTTTAATTTTAATTTTAAAGGGCGAAAATAAATAACCGACTCTCGTCAAAAACCTCAAGCATTTGCTAGGGTTTTTGCTCTCACAACGACAAACTATGGAGGTACGCTCTCTCTACTCTTGCAATTTTTTTTTTTAACCATTTCTTTCTCTCTCTCTCTCTCTCTCTCTCTCTCTCTGTTTTTTTTTTTTTTTTTTTTTACCTCTTTCAATGTTAATCACCTGCTGCTATTAACAATTGAGTAGTGATCAAATTGAATGTGCTTGCTTATTTTGTTGTTTTTGGTAAAGCTGTTGTATAGACTGCAACTCTCTAGTATATGCCGATCGTTGTGTTGTGGTGGTAAAGATTCACAGGTTCGAGGTTAGAGGCATATGCCCTAATATTTTGCTCCTGTTTTATAGATTTCTGTGGCCTAGGATTCATACAGTTAGACTGGAAACTTACAGGATATAGAGAGAACATAGAGATGGGGCTCATTGGCTTAATTTGATATAAGTTTTGCTGTGAATAACATAAAGCCCCCTCATTTCTGCAAACTCTCCAAGTTACCTAATACGATAATATTGTACCTTGTGTAAGCAATCAATTTCTTTTTGTTTAGATGAACTCGTTGATTTTGGTTATGGAGTGCTTGGATGTCCAGCAATGTTGCAAAACGAAAAAAAAAAATGTTTTAAATATAAAGTAGAATTTATTGGCTGTTATGAGAGACTAGTTTTTGGTCCTTGACAACAGATTTGTTTCTATTTTAGAGAAGCCTGCAAATTGCAACTAGCATTTTGAGTGTCTTAACTATTCTACTCTATAAGCTAATTACAGCTATATCGATCAGGAAGGAATCGGTCAAGACCCGCCTGTATGCGATACTGGTAAAGGCAAAAGCAAGGCATCGAGTCGGAGGGTCAAGTATGGCTTCCACTTGGTTGAGGGGAAGCAGGGCCATGCCATGGAAGACTACCATGTAGCTCAATTCAAGGTTGTCGATGGTTGTGAGGTCGGCTTATTCGCTATATTTGATGGCCATTCTGGAAACGATGTTGCCAGTTATCTCCAGAACTCCCTGTTCGACAACATTCTGAACGAAGTAATACATTCTCAACCATTTTCTCTCCATTTCGTTCAAATGCTTTAGGCTTGAGCGAAATTTTCATCTTGTACAAACAGCCAGATTTCTGGACGGAGACGGAGACTGCAATAAGAAGAGCGTATAAGAAAACTGATCATAGGATCTTAAAGAGGAAGGGAAAAGATGTTTGGAGGAGGGGCGGTTCGACTGCAGTTACTGTTATAGTGATCAATGGGGAGAAGCTTGTAGTTGGGAATGTGGGAGATTCCTGTGCGGTGATCAGCGAGGGAGGTATAGCCCGTCAGCTGTCGGTAGACCATGAGCCGATGAAAGAACGTCGCACAATAGAGAATAGAGGAGGCTTTGTCACCAAAAGAAAAGGTAGGATTCAGGTATATTTAATCTTTTTTCTTATATTTGCATCCAAGGTAGATAGTTTCGGAATTGACAAATGCTTGTGAGATTGAGAAGTAATTTCAGATAAAAAAAAAATGACCTCCATCACAAATATGATGTTAGTTCCTTTATATTATCTTTCCTACGAGTCAATAGTGTTTCAGAACCGATGAGCAGCTTCAAACTAAAATTGGCTTGTATCCATGGTTGAAAATCTAACAGTTGTAAGTCTTCTTCGCCTTATTTTTGGATTGTTATCAGGAACTTTGGGTTGATGATATTGGTGGCCTAATTTTTATTTTTTTTGGAAAATTAATTCTAAAAATTTAGCAATGTATTTGACTTGCTTTGGACAATTTATGAAGATTAGTTTGGATGTTGATTATTTATCTTTTATAGTGAAATTGATGTAGAAACAAATCTGAAAGGATATGTTATCTGAATTAGTAATCTAACTTCCACGGATAATTATGATATGGTATCTGAATTAGTAATCTAACTTACATGAATAATTAAGATATTATATCTAGACTGGTAATCTAACTTCAATTGATAATTATGGTATGGTGTCTGATTTAGTAATTTAACTTACATGAATGACTATGATTTGATATCTGGATTAGTAATATAATTTCCATGAATAATCTCAGGAGTTAAATTTTGGAGAATCAATTTTAATTGCTTATTTGAACATATGTCTCGAGAGTTATAGTAATGTCAAAGAAGTTAATGGTCTATAAAAGGTTAATCTTCGTTTTGTAAATAATAAAATGTCTATATCTATTTTTTTAATATAATAAGTCCAATTTGGATGGTAAAAAGGTTTGTTAGGATAAAGATGTTAAATCCAATATGATATGGTTTTCGACCAAAAACAATAGTCTTTTTTTCCCCTTCATAGATTAGGGTTTCTAGCTTTGACAATTGAGTTGCTAGGTGGAAAATTAAGGTTTAGTCACGAATGTTTCATCTTCGACGGTTTCCTGTTTTATTTTCTCAGTAAAAAACCTGATACCCAAATCTTTTCTTTTGTTTTTTGTATCGGTCAGAATCGGCAATATCAGGTGGTTTTGTCTGGTATTGGGACTAATACCGACCTGAACCAAAAAAATTTCTGCCAAGACTGCTTTTCTCAGGGAGTGGGATTTGCATTCTCCAAATATATTATGTTTTCTACAAGAAAAATCAATGTCAGCTGATTCTATCACATATTCAGTATTTCCAAATTATCAACCTTGCTTGTATCACATATATGACATGCTATGGTATAGGCACTATTCAGTAGTGTTAGTTTCATTGTTCAGAGTCCCCACTGTATGGGTATTGGGTACTAGAGCATTTGGTTTTTAGCGAATTTGACTTTGAATCATTCTTTGTTATGCAAAAATTAGGGATGGTAATGGATGCGTCCATGGGTCAATTTTTGGCCTATCTAATACAAAATTTTAAATAAAAATAAATTTTTTATTTTTTTATTTAAAATTTTATATAGGGAGGGTCAAAATTTGACCCGTGAATGCGTCCATTACTATCCCTGTGCAAAATGTAAAGTATTTCTTTGTCATTTTTTTTTTTTTAACTTTGATTTGTTGTGAATAGCTTGGAAATTGGTAGAGTGACATATGCTTTTTGCAACCCTAAAGCCTACCTCTGACGTGTACTTTTCTCCTCTACAGAGAAAAGATGGGAGATCATGGTAGTTACTCACTCTAACAAAAATGAATTGTTTATGAGTCAATTCCTTAATTGTCTAATATTCTCATGTACGGTGTTAGTATCAGTTAGGATTTGAATATTTAGTAACCTAATTACGAATTTATTAAATTAATCAGTATTTCCTTGTTGTCCATGTTTTCATTATCGTATTGTCTATAGTAGTGATTGATCACTTCCATAATGGTAGGATGCACCATGACAGGTCGTCCAGTGGAACCGGAAGTTATTACCAACAATATTGAACTTTCTCTCACAAAGTATCTAAGTGTTCTTAATTTCTGACGTCTGCTATAGGAAATGTTCCACGAGAAGATGTCGAGGGCATTTGGTGATAGTACTTTGAAGGAACACATTAGTTCAGATCCAGATGTTATCGTTTAGACGATTGAAAGTGATGCTGAATTCATTATTCTAGCAAGTGATGGTTTATGGAAGGTAAAGTGTTCATTAGCTAAAATGTGCAATACTCGCGCTATCATAGAATTCTTTCGATTATTATCCAAAGACTTGCTTATTATCACCTATACAGCCTCAAGGACTTTTAAAATAAGGAAGTTTGGAGGGTTTCTAGGATTTTAAAAGAAATTTGCCTTAGAAAATAGTGCAAATTGAGTATCCTTCAGAATGTAAATATTTCGACGACTTCTTGGTGTTTTATTTGATGCAGGTCATTTCAAATCAAGAGGCTGTAGATACTATCAAGCACATATGTGATACGCAAGAAGCAGCGGTAGAGCTAATTGAGGAAGCTGTTAGCAGGAAGAGTACGGATGATATCTCCTGCATTGTTGTGCACTTGCTTTGAGGTACAAATTTTTAAGCTGTACTTGAAATCTATATAATTTCTAGGATATAATCATATTTAATTAGTTTATATGGTTGCCTGCTTGTGAAGTATAATCTTAAGGAATCTGTGTGTTTCCTATTGGTTCTGTTGTGATTATAGTGAGTTTTGTCTGTGATCAGTGTCATAAAGTTAAAATTGACTAGAAACATGACTTAGAAGGGAAGCGATTTAGGGTTTTGGGGTGGGAATTTGGGCATTTTGTGGATTTGAGGAAGAAGTATGGTCCAATAAAAGATATAAAGAATAAAATTTTTTATCTCGTCTTCAAGTGAATTTCTCATCCATCCTCACACGAATCAATTGAGAAAGGATTTATTAATAAATTAACAAATCACATGCCAATAAACAGGTTTTCAAAGGTTAAAATGTCTATGAAGCAATAATAGATAAAATATCTACATGCACAATAAACTATCTACGTGAACATGTGCATAGTTTAAAATTAAAACCAAATAAAAATACAAATTCTAATCAACCTCTAGTTAGAAGTCTGAAATAAGCTAGAAGACTTGATAAAATAGTTCTAATCAAATTTTGCTACAATAAGTTCTTCTGAACTTGGTGATACTACCCTTAGTAAATGGTTGCAATGATATGAATTGAGCAAGTCTGGTAACAATGTATTCTAAGTTGAGGAAGTTCTTAGTCGAGTGTCTTAGAAATTTGGTTATTCTTTCCGGTGAATCAAGTAACATTGGTAGTTTCATGCGGCTGTGGAAATTTTCTTACCTTTAGTATATCATCTACCTTCATCTCTAATCCCTAATGCCTCCACTGTGCTGGTGGTGGTATAAGAAGTAAAAAATGTTGTGCATCTATTGCCCTAGAAAATCAAGGGCCTAAGAATGGTAGAATCAATTAGAACCTTGTACTTGGTCAATCCTTGCCATCGAAGATTGTTTGTGCAAGAAAGTAGTCTTTACTTCCATTTATAAATTCCTTGATTATAATGCAGTGGAATTACAAAAAGAAAGAAAAACTACAAATCTTTTCCCTTGGAAACTCAGGGAAAGGTCTAAACTCCCTTTTTTTGATGAGTGATCTTTATCGTAGCTATAGAGGTCGATCTCGTCCTCTGTTGATGGTCCAATCACATCGCTCTTGGGCTTTTTAGTCAATGAAGAAGTTAATTTCTCCACTGGACTTAAAATATTGCAGCAATAAAAGATTTTGGGATGCAAGCGTAGTGTAGGATTCATGTCAAAAATCCAAAATCCTTTCTTTCGTCTCCTATAAGACCTATTTATAGGTCACTTGGGAGTAATGGGGGTGATAATTACTCCCTAATTTTCCTCCATATCTAGCACGGGATCCCCCACAAAGTGGAGAGAAGGATGGAGTGTAATTGTCTCTCGAAAAGTGCGATGAAACTGTCAATACGCGAGGCTGTCCTCGCGTTTGGACTGATGTAGGATATCCTTGTGTTGTTCTCAGGTGAAACTATACTTGCATTTTGCCTCAGAGGAGTGGTACGCGAGGCTGTCCTTGCATTTTCTATTATACGCGAGGATAGCTTTGCGTCTGGCCTTTGTTATCACAAGATGCTTGCCAGCTCAATATTTTTTAATTTGTGTCCCGTTAGTGCATGCCCTCGTCGTAAGTATTCAGTCTCAGGGAATAGTGAATTGAGGCCTATGGCTGAATGGTCGTCCCTTTCGTCTATAGTGCTGCAGGCCTGCAGTGAAGTGCTGCAGGCCTGCAGCAAAGAACCTCTCATTTCTCCTTGTATTCCTTCATGCAATCAGCACATGGGTCTTTTTGTAAAGCCCACATTTTTTATGTCTCCAAAACCATCTCCAAAGGTTTGAAACTTCAATGTTAATTTGTATCCAATTTCGAAATACTTTTGATTCTTAGTCTTGAAACATTTCGATCATGCAACATCATTTAAGGCGCACTGTTGAACCATTGGAAGTTGTTTAGGTGTTTAAGATTCTTTTTTTTTTTTTTTTTTTTTGGGTTTTGGTTGTTGGCTCCAAAAAATTGATATGAATACAAAGGGTTTGCTTTAAATCTTCCTCCATTATGCGAGGATAGGTACGCGAGAATATCCTCGTGTTTGATGTCCATACTTCTTATAAGGATAGCCTCGCGATTCTGCGAGAGAGAATTCTCAGATATCTTTGAGACTTGTTAAAGTCTTTGCTAGTAGGATTTTCTGGCGGCTCCTGCCTTGAAAATAGTGCCACCCCTAGTGCCACCCCTGCTTATTGTCTGGTGCCCTCCGCGCCTCTCCTCTCTTACACCCTTAGTGTGTTTTTGTTTCGTAGAAATATAGGAAGTGAATAAATAAATTAAGAAATAAATTTTAAAAACTTCTTCATATGTTTATTTATTAAGTTATTAGGAAGTGAATATAATATTATTTAATTGATTAAAGAAAACAATAATTATATTATTTTTTAGTATAAAAAATAATTTTTTAAGGATAATTATGATATGTAAATTAAAAAAAAAATTGCTTTGATCCTCTATTTCCTAGAATTCTTCTAAACCAAAAATATGAGAAAGAAAATTTTAGAAGGAAAGTGTCACGTAGGTGTTCCGTCACTAAAACACTATTTTAGAAGTAACTTCGTATTTACTTTTTGGCTTGGCTAAATAAATACCTGAAGTAGTGAAAGTTTTCATAAGAAACAAACCCAGGATTGCTTGTATTGAGGCCTCAAAATGATTTGCATCCAAACAAACAGCCTTTGTATGAATCCCATGCAACTGAAGGTTACTGACCACCTCCTCAGAATCCAAGTACTCGGACAAGGAGAAATGGACACTGCAGGTCCTTGTTAAATTCACCGCCGTAGAAATAACGACATGAGGATCCCTTGTTCTTATCATCCACTTTCCGACAATATCCTTGTATAAAGAGATGCATAACGAACTTTCTCCTTGCTTGAACCAGCGCCATGGATAGAGATGAAGATGTTCTTTCTTTCGCTTCCTTAGTGCAACCAAACATGCCCGGGAAAACTCGCTCCTCGGCTGAGAGGTGTCCGAGACGTCTCTCAGCCAGTACCAGTTTTGAGTTCCGGCAGGCTTGTACTACACCCCCCTCATCACCGGCTGATCTTTTGTTCACGAATGGCAAGATTGTGCCATGGAACAACCCTTCTCCTATCGAGTCAAATGGATCAATCAGTCGGCGTAGGTGCCTGAGGAAAGGAAGCGGGAGGTCATCTGCTGATTCGGCACCAAAGAGGGTGTCGTTTCAGGAGAACCTGCTTACACCGAAGGGTTCGACTGCCACTCCGTTACCAGAGAGGAGGAACGAGGTGATTCTGGGAGATGTGCTGCAGCTCAAGTCGAAGAGGGAAGCAGAGAAGAGCAAAGGTTTGTTAGGGTCGATCATCTTGGCATGTAGGGAGTGTCGTGCTGTGGAGCCATCAACGAAGAGTGCAGGACGGTTAGAGACGAGTCCTTCGATACAGTGATGTGCTTGTGTACCTACATTTGGTACTTTCTATCAGGAACTTGGGTCTTTTTGCATTAGCGCCTGTTTAGTTTTCCATTGATTAGGGGATTGAACCTCTCAAGTGGCTCTTGATGACTAAATTAGACAGATATGCAGTTCAACATGTCATGTATGCTTCTACAAAATTTACTTAACTACCAAGACTATTTGTATTCAAATGTCTAGATTGTGGATCTTGATTCTAAATCCTCGAAAAGTAGTTGTAACAAGTTCCCAAATTTCATGATAACTTTTGTACATGGTCACTGATCAACAATGCACTGACATAACAAAAACGACACAGACATGACATGCTGATGCATCACAAATTCTGAAGAGTAGATGGGATATACGTGTCCAACTCAATTGCCGAAATGGTAAACAATGGTAATAAAATTGTTCACACTACATCAATATAGATGAGAATACGACTGTGGAACCAGTTATAATTTATCAATGCTTGGTGATTATGCTATCTGCATTGAATTGATTTACTGTAAAGTTAGAGAAACCATATGAGGAACCGTTGATCAATGAGACGAATGATTGTGATTCAAAAGATACACAATACAACGCGTTTGTATTTTGAATTCCAGAACTTTGGCAAGATGAACGAACATTGTATCTCCGAAATGTGTAAGTAGCGCTACAGGTAGTATGAGACACTTTAGCAGTTGTTGAGAAACTGAAACGTACAACAAAATCTGATTCATTTCCTTGATAAAATTCCGATGGGAAGCTCAGTGTGACTGCCATAAACCTAGACTCATGTATATATACTGCCCATTGACATGATCTCGCCATTTTCTTCTCGTTTTAGCAGCGCAGCCTGGGGCTGATACATCTTATGCTATAAGCAGTAAGTAATTGGTGATAGGTTCCTTCAGTTGCAGCGGGTAGTGAATCAGGAGAGTTCCTGCACATTTTGTCTACACATTGGGCAGGAGCCATCTCTTAGGAGCCACCTATCTATGCACGACGTATGAAACGTATGACCACAAGCAGGCAATCTTCTTGCACTCTCGCCATTCTGGAAATCCTAATTCAGTGAGAAGGAAAAAAAAGAAAAAAAGAAATTACTATAAATTCCAATTTGAATTAATCGGTTTTGTATGTTTGCTTTAAAATTGACAAGAATAACTTTGTAACTAGTCCTTTTATTTTCTTCCGGCGTGCGACCTCAACTGTTTACCACTTGACCTAGGTTTCGAGAATATAACTGGGGGATGTTTTTGACCTTCTCCGTATTTCATTAATGGACCTTAGACATATTTCTTTGGGTATGCATCTCTGGCTTTTTATAGTTAGTCTCAGTTTCCCATATGAACTTGTCGATTTTATACATTCCGACGTGGTTAGAGACAATGGGTAGTCTATAGGTGAGGCATGTAAATACCTGCAAGCAAACAGCACAAGGTATCGTCTCCACACAACTGTCATGACAAGCAATCTTGAAAATGGGCAGTTTCTTTATGATCTCTGGAAGCAAACCCTTGTTCCTGCTGACATCGAAAATATCAGCAGCCTCTGCTGCACTGCTTGTTTCCGCTGCATTGATCTGAAAATAAAAACCCACTAATTATAATTCTATTTGGTCTAATTTCTCGGACATGTGTGGAGTGCCACTGACCTGCCATTGATACGCCCTGAACAATGCAGGACTGACCCATTCTCGGAAAATCTGGCCATTTACTAGGCTGCCCAATATAGCTGCCTGCATTTTTATTTTTATTTTTTAAATCAATCTTTGATCTCCTCTATCTCTTTAAAATATTATTTAAAAAAAAATAAATCAATCTTCCATCTCTTCTATCTCTAGTTTTTGAAATTTGATTCGTTCTTTGTTCTTCTCTCAACATAAATTTTGGTACTCATGCAATTTTTTTTGTTATGCGCAATATAAATTTTGGTACACAATTACGAGACTAATGTCTTTTTTTTTTTTTATATATAATTATTAATTCCGGTGCCTTAATATTGATGACGCACTAACCTTAGACGACATCTCTCCTCGGAGGCAAGACTCCAAGACCTCCATAGACACCACGGCTCCGGCCACGGCCCCTATCACTGCTCCCTGCGACAGCCCCGTCTCCGTCGTCAGCCCCTTGATCGCCCCGGGCATCGATCCTATCAACGCTCCACCTGCCAATTCAAATGCCAATTCTCAACGCTGTGTCACAAAACACACCTTGAGAAAAAGCAAGATATGTGTATATATGTAGACACGTAGAGAGAGAGAGAGAGAGAGAGAGAGAGAGAGAGATCTTAATTACCCAATGCAAAGGTGCAAGCGAGGCCAGCAAAGGCCACTCTCTTGACAACCCTCAAGCAAAGCCCAACTCCAACACTACCAACACCTCCCCAACAAACCTCCATTTCTAAAACCTTTTAAACCCTTGTGTTTGTTGTGTTCACATTTCCAATGAGAAATCTCTCTCCTTATATAGAGAGGGAATAGGGCATATTTAATAAGAGGTGTGAAAACAACTCTAGCTATCCGCAGTTCCCAAATACAACCATGACTTCGTTGCAAGAAATTCCCTATGCACGTACGGACCGATGACTGGTTTGATCTTATTGCGGGTTTTTATTTTGTTTTAGCATAATTATTAAATAGGGAAATGGGGAGATGGAGTGGTGTGCTCAATAGGGGAAGAAAGAAGAAAGGGCAGTGGAGGGAGAATGTTGTGTGCTCACTAGGAAAACCCCTCTCTTTTGAAAAGAGAGGGTGGGCTCACTAAAATAAGCGGGTTCACTAAGAAAAGTGTTGTGCTCCTTTAGAAACTCCATAACAATAATAGGGAAACATAGAAGAAGAAAAAAACCCCACCTAAGACGGGAGTTTCCCAAGGAGCACACCACTTTTCTTAGTGAGCCCAATTTACAGTGTAATTTTGAAAGTCCGGAGAGTTATAAAGTATGCTCACTAGGAAAAAAGGTGTGCTCCTTTAGAAACTCCCCCCAAGACTTGCCAAAATTGCAGAACAACCATACTTTCTCTCCTATTTTTTCGGTCCAAACAAGGATTACATAATTTAGGACGTTGCAATCATCTGAAGATTACTGTATCGAGAATTGAATCACTCGACTAGAATTTCAAAAGTAGTTACGGGTTTAGAATGTGGCAATTGTATGCTCTCTCTTGCTTGGACATAAAATGATAATTGCATTTAAAACTTACTTATTACCTTAGGAATGTAGTATGTACGTCTATATATGCGAGTGTATACATTATTGCTTCGTATAATCATATGTTTTTACATTAGGTGATAGTTAATATTGTATGTTAATAAGGGGAAATAAATATTGCTACCGTAGAACCACAAGGTTTAGCACTCAAATAATTTTTTTTATTATTGTAAAATTTATGTATATGTTTGTCTACATGAGCAATAACAGGCAATGAAAACTCACTGTAATTACTTTTGAATACTCAAGAGGTCTTTCTGCAAACCTGGCAAAAGTTAAGGAGGTTATCTGTAATCTAGTTAAATCCCTTATGTTGGGAGTTTCCTAATGAGCACACCATTTTTCCTAGCGAGTCCACTTTCCAACTGAAAGTCCTAACGAAAAAAGAACTATTTAATGGGCTCATTAGGAAAAGTGGTGTGCCCCTTTGGAAACTCCCCTTAGGTTGCATCGTATCCATCGGCTCCTTGAGAGGGGCCCCCTTGCATTGGAAGTTCTAAGCCAGGTGCCCAAAGCAGTGGGTGGTGAGAGATGGGCTATCCTGTTAAACAAAGTCCCAACAGGAGAGGTAGTGTTGTATTGAATGCCCTAAAGATATCAGCACAGGGATCTGTTCAAGTTTTTATTCATGTATATCTTGTGATAAGAATACAAATATCTCCATCTTCTAACTATTTTTGTGTATTTTCTTGTGTCATTGATCTTCTGCCATATATGTGTGTGTGTGTGAGAGAGAGAGAGAGATGGACCTGAGTTGTGATTCATTTCCACTATCTCTGATAAATCTTTTTAAAAGTTTTCTCTTGAATTATGATATCGACCTCTTAGGGTTTACTCATATTCCACGCTAGTTAGGCTAGTGCAATTAGCTTGCCCTTGATTGCATGCAAATTTGGGAAATATGAGGTCCTGCTGTGTAGTTACGAGACTGATGATTTTACTTACTTTAGTAGGAGGGAGATGGATGAGTATAGGCTTGTATTTATGTTGATTTAGTAGATACCAAGCATTAGTAGATGAATGATTCATTGTTATGGAGATACTTGTACAGATGGGTCTTTGCTTTAAGAGTGTTTTTATTGGTCAGATGGGATGAACAACCACCATCTCCTTTTCTTTCTTTCTTTATTTTTCCCCTTTCTTTTATATATATATATATATATATATATATATATATATATATATATATATATATATATATATATATGAGAAGAAAATGCGTATAATTTGTTGTCTATTCCATCACAAGCAAGTATTCTTATAAATAATCAGGGTTTACTGATCGGGCAAATGGTGCCCAGTTGATTAAGAAACAAAGATATGACCTGAATATTAATTTTTTCATAACACCAATAATCATTACTGAGAGTAAAGGAAAAAGACATTTGAAGAATTGTTTTATGATTGGTACCATATATTTTGAGCCTTTAAGCATGACTTGGACATTCATGTGTGTAATTATTACCTCACAATAGATAAATTTTGATGTCACTACATTATTCATTATTGATGTTGGTTGAGGAAATTGTTTGTGTTCGGTAGAATTTGAATCTAAATTGCTCTGATACCATTTTGAAGTTTCTACTACTGTACTAAAACTCCAAAGTTATAATAAGGGTCGAGAGAAATTATTTTCTACTATAACAATAAATAATGATATGGTGAGTATGAAATTATTCATGAAAAAATGGAAACTTCAGCCTACATCTAAGCGTTGCAGTGTTTGTGGTTTTTTTTTTTGTTTTGGTTTTTGCTTATTTATTTTTTCTTATGTAACTAGCAAAAATACTATTTATAAAAAAGAGAAAAAAAAAGGAAAAAAGCTATGAGTATCGCCCTTTCCTTTTGATCCTTTGAACAGATGAGTTTGGTACTAAAATACCATGGAGATGTGCTGTGATAAGATGCATCAATTACTTAATGCAAACTCTGAGAATCTAAGACTGTGTTTGGTTTGAAAGAAAATGGAAGAAATAAAAAGAAAGAGAAAATAAAAGAGAAAAGAAAAGAAGATGGGAAAATAGTTTTTACTTAATATTTAGTTAGTAATTAAGAAAATATTTTCTTTCCTCTTAAAGTTTTCTTTCAAACTAAACAGTAGAAAACATTTTATTTCTTTTATTTTTATTTTTTAATTTTTTCCCTAACTTTTTCTTTGTCCCCCAATTTTTTGTTCGAGGAAAAATAAAAGGAGTTCGAAATTTTTGTTTCTTTAAATTTTCATATTTTCCATGAGGCATGCAGCCGAGGCCCAACAGGTCTGAGCAGTCCAATAAAAGTTAGGCCTCTTAACATTTAGATTTATCAGCAATATTCATAAACAAGATACAACAAAGAGGAAGAGGAGGCATGGAGTATATTTTCAGGACAAAAAAAAAGGGGATGTGCCCTCGAAAAGTTGGGGAATTTCTAGATGGGCACGGTTTTTTTCCTAGTGAGCCCACTTTTTCTAGTGAGTACACCCTCTCTTTTAAAAAGAGAGGATTTTCTAGTGAGCACACCAAAATTCCTAACCTACCCTCCTCTCTCTCTCTCCGATTTCTGCTGCTGCTGGTTCTTCTTCTTCATTGTCTTCTTCTTCTTCTTCATCGTCTTCTTCTTCTTCTTCTTCTTCATCGTCTTCTTCGTTGTCTTCTTCTTCTTCTTCTTCTTCTTCATCGTCTTCTTCGTTGTCTTCTTCTTCTTCTTCTTCTTCTTCTTCTTCTTCATCGTCTTCTTCTTCTCAATTTCACTCTCTTTCTATTTTTGAGAGAAAACGGAAATTTCTAGAAACTCCCGAACGGCATCGCCTCCCCCCTCCCTCTCTCTCTCCCTCTCCCTCTCCCTAATCAGATCCAGCCATCTGGGACTGTTAGCCCGGATGGATGAAAGAGGGGTGAAGGAGAGACAGTTTTGACCAAGAATTTTAATGGCAAAATAGTAAATAAAGAGAAGATTTAAGTGGGCTCACCAGGAAAAAAACTGTGCCCATCTAGAAATTCCCAAAAGTTGGCTGTTTTGAATTTCAAGATTGTGTCCTTAAAAAGAGTGTGCCCTTGAAGGATTTGAGTGAGCCTTCATAATGCCAGATATCTCCACTTTGTTACGGCCCACTGTGCTCTTGCAACTTGGGCTTAACAGTCTTAAAGGTCGGGGGCCCGGAGAGATATGGCTAGGTCCGTCCTCCTTCACAGCTGGTCAGTGCTGGATCCGCTACATCTGGCTCTCCATCCCAATGGTGTCCTCCTCTCCATCTTCCCGCTCTCTGGATATGACCATAGATCCTCCAGCTCTCCTCCTCCGATAACAGACCTGTGCAAGCAATAAAATCACATACGACTGTAAGAACATTATCATTGCCCCAGTAGATTAGCACATGTTTCAAATAATATTATGTGTGAATAGCAAGAAGATAAAGTGAGCTCCAGCTAATTTTCTTAACTCATGATTTATTTACTCTCCAATCTCTGCACGCGGCTTGAAATTTTCGTATATGGACCGAACTGTTTTATATTCCACTATATATGAAGGCCATGCATTTCATATATACTTGCATAAAAATTAACCTTGAATCATATTGAATATGTATCATATTTTCTAACTTTATAATATATATATATATATATATATATATATATATATATATATATATATATATATATATATATATATATATATATATAATTTTATTTGTTATCTAATAAAATTATTACATGTGGCATCACTCAAAAGACGGTTAAGAGAATTCTTTTATTTGTTACCTTAAATGACATCACATGTAATAGTTGTATTGGGTCATCTAAGTAGCAGTGAAGGAACTCTCTTTACCGTCGGTGAATTTTCCATTTTCTTGTATATATATATATATGAGGAAACAGGAAATACACCAGTGGTGAAGAAAGTTCCTTCACCACCGCTTAGGTGGCCCAATAAAATTATTACACGTGGTATTATTCAAGATAACAAATAAATGAATTTTCTTAACCACTCTTTAAGTAGTGTCATATATAATAATTTTATTGGGCCAACTAAGCAGTGGTGAAAGAACTCTTTTCACCGCCGATAAATTTTCCGATTAATATATATATATATATATATATATATATATATATAAGGAAACGAAAAAAACTATGTCATACGAAAAACTATGTCACGAAAAAAAGTATTAGGTGGAACATAAGGGTTTTTTTTATTTTTAAAAACAACAGTTTTTTTAGTCAATATAGTCAATCCATATGTAAAGATTTTATTGGTCTATCTAAATGCCATAGTATGGAGCCCCTCATATGAAATAGTTTTTTCCGTTTCCGCATATATATATATATATATATATATATATATATATATATATATATATATATATATATATATATATATATATATATATATATATCAAGTCCGATCTAACAAGCTGCTCATTTTCTATTTTCATTCTTTCCTATAATGCACAAGCTTAATACCGTAAGCTTCTGTATGATGTGACCACTTTTTTGATTGTCACAAGAAAACGCGACTCTGAGTGCCAACGAACAAACCGAACTGCATTAAAAACAAACCGAGAGCAACCAAGTTTCTTAATAATTGTAACACAAACCCACCAGAGTACTGAATCCAATATCAGATTCAGTTATTGTTATCGGTGTCTCTCCAAAGAGAAACGTGGTCCTGTTCCATTCAAATAATGAAGTTCCAAGTCATGCTCGAAACGTTAAAGCCAAAAAAACATAAAAAATTTTAAAAAAATTGTAAAAAAAAAAAAAAAAAAATTGTGGTCCGAAACTAAGTACAGCCCTTGGGAACTGCTCCCCCCATCCTACGTGCTTTGGCTTTCATTATCCCTTTTGGTCTGCCCTTCTCAAGCTTTTGTATTTAGCCCCTTCCTGTTTACTAGGGGAATTTCTAACTGGTCTTCATGAGCACAGTTCATAAAGTTGTAAAAAAATTATAAATTTACCACTTCATTTCATGACCTCATTTTTAATCCTATTCAGTAATTAATCCATTCTCGAACGCTTTTAAAACTATTTAGGAACTAATTTTCGAGCAAAAGTGTGTTCAATAAAACCAGTTATATGCTTGTTTAGAAATTCCCGTTTACTAGCAAAACAATCAACTAAATCGCCATCTAAAGCTATCCCTAGTCTTTTCATATGATATGAAAGAATATATGCAAGTTAATCTCTTTTCAATCTCATTGCAAAAGTTGTTTTCTATTTTTTTTTTTTTTTCCTCCTCTTGGAGTTGAATTATGGTCACATGCACATTGAATGTGTCTGTAAAAGCAATATCCTTGCAATTGTATACTATGTATAGTTAGACTCCCTTTTGTTCGCCCATTATCCATCCAAAACCACGGATAATGATCCTTCGAGATGTGAGATGTAGCTTCTTTTTATTAACTTTAAGAATATATGCGCGATATATATATATATATATATATATATATATATATATATATATATATATATATATATATATATATATATATATATATATATATATATATATATATATATATAAGGGGTTACTGTTGGTGAGCCGTCAGCTCAGGAAAAGTTACGTGAGATAGCAGCAAAACTATAATGATTCAATGATTTTTCTTCCATTTTTTTTAACAATTACTATTTCTACTTTCTTAATTTATTTAGAATTAAATTTCATAAGTTTTAGAGTTTATTTAATGTAATCTTTACATTAAGTACATACAAAATATTTTATTCATTGAAAACCATAATTTTGTGTTAATTTGATGGAGGACCAAGTCAAAACTAAAACCCAAGAAATTGGGTATGAGTGAACCCTAGAGGGTCGAGTTGATTATATTATTTTTTTACGTAACTCAGCGATAAAAAAGTAATGATTATATTATTTTTTACTATTTTTTTTTTCTTAGAATCATAATCTCTATCTCCTTATTCTAATTTGATCGTATAAGTGGCTTCCAATCATTAAACCTTGTGGTTGTTTAATTTATTAATTTTTTTAGAGCAATGTTTTAATTTGGTCATGATTTTTAAATTTTAATAAAAATAATCAAGAAAGCAATGTCACTTGTGTGAGACCGATGATGAGGTCTCCAACTTTAGGATCAAAATTTTTATTTTTTAATTTTTGAAAATAATAGTAATAATAATAAAAGAAGTAAAAAAAAAAGAGACCTAACTGGATCCCATGCACCCATAAAGAGATACCCATTCTCACTGCACGAATCATGACTTATGAGGATCGGAGATAGTATCATTTTTTTTTTTATTTATTTTATTTTTTTTGGGTTAATTCACTGGATTGCTAAGTTTAGGGAAGACCAATTTGCTTGGATGGACTGCAGTGCAATTGCCTCCCGTCCCTTTCCATGAAAAGCTGGTCACAGAGAATCCCTTTTATTTTATTCAATTTTATTAATTACTATTATTATTTTTTTCTAATTTTTATAAAAGAAATTCATGGGCAATCATCTGCTCGGGCAATGCCAACTTGTATGTCTTCTTGCAGCCTCCGAGCTGAAAACTGCCACTCGTAGCTCTCGGAATGGAAGAGTGGGCCCAACGCCCCCGGTGGGTCCCACAATAGGTCCTCTGTGTCTCTCGCTACTTATTTTATTATATATCTGTCGGTGCTTACTTGGTATCTTACTTTTAAAATTTCTGCATATTATTATTAATACTAAAAAGTTATGTTATTATAAAAAATAAAATGATATAAATAATACTTCATTTAATCAACTAATAATAATCATTTTACTTTCTAATATATTTTTTTCTTTCAAAATTAGCGGGGAAAAAAAAAACTCTCTTTTTCTCTTTTTACTTTGGAATTTACTTTTTAATTTTTTTCATGAGCCACATCCATCCTATTGCTCAAAATCTGCACATGATAACCCCCTGAATGTATACTGGATAGCTCAAGATGACACTATCTCAATCATGTATAAAGAATATATTTTAGTCAAGTTTCCCTTGCTAAAGATATTCCAAACCTATGAAAATGATTTTCAAAGATACATCTATGATAAGCTTATTTTTACTGTTAGTTATAATTAATTCTCCCAGTATGGAGTAGGAATATAATTTTTTAAGCACATATTAATGCTTTAATCTACTAGATGCCATTTTGTATTGTCAGAATAGTTACCGACAAGCAACATCATCAGTACTTTTTTATTTGAATTTAGATATATAATTTGGCATCACGTATTATTATGTCCAAAATAGCTGATAACGAGCATACCACAAGTGATGAATGGGAACAAAGTACTTTAAAGGGGAATTAAAAGCCTTGACTACACCTTGGTTGATGTAAATTTTTAAGTTTTAGATTTTGTAATCATGCTCGCGTGGAACTCAAACAGGCTCAGCTACTGAAACTTTACATAGAGAAACAAATTGCTTACGGCTCTTACTACATGAAGACAAAGCCAGATAAAGTTAAAAAAAAAAAAAATTAAAGAAATTTCACACTGCACCAATAATTACCAAACTTATAGAAACATGCAATTTCCTTTTTACATTAAGCCCAATTTGGCAGACAACCACCTCAAATTATATATGCATACCAATAATTACATGTTATATAGTTAGGTGACGCTTATGTGACACCTTATTTATAATTCTCCCAGTTTGCAGGAATTCTATTGAAATATAATTTTCCAAGCACATACAAAACTTTTATTTATTGAATGTCATTTTGTATTGTCAGAATATATAGTTACCGACAAGCAGCATCATCAGCAAGCAACTGTTATATTTGAATTAGGATATATGATTTGGCATGACATATTGTTATGTACAAAAAATAGCTGATAATGAGCATGCGCAAGTGATGAAAAGGAACAAAATACTGTTGTAAGGGGAAAGTTTTGGCTTATTGAATTAAGGCTCGTGTTAAATACATTCGACACCTTGCTTGGTGTCAATTTTAAAGTTTTAATTAGGTTTTGTATTCATGTCCTCGATCTCAACTACCAAAACTTGACATAGAGAACAAATTGCTTACGGCTCTTACAACATGAAGACAAAGCCAGATAAAGTAAAAAAAAAATTAAGAAATTTCACACTACACTAATAATTACCAAAATTATAGAAACATGCAATTTTCTTTTTTTTTACATTAAGCCAAATTTGGCAGACAACCACCTCCAATTACACATGCATACCAATAGTTCCTCATCAAATTTTGCAAAATCACTTTTTTTTTTTCAATTTTGGGATTTTTTAGAATTAAAAAAAAAAAAGCTTCGGTTCGGTTCAGCCGAAGAACCCGGTCTTACTCCAGACCGCATCCCGAACCCGGCTCATGTCCCGTCCCTTGAGGGTCCGGCCGACTCCCTCGAGCACGGAAGTGGCAACGCTCCTGCCGTGCTCTCGCGCTAGGTACTCATGCGGTGGGACCCACTCAGATTCGTCATGATCCAGCTCCCCCGAACAGCTCATCGAGTCGGCGGAATCGACCCGGACCATTTTAGACCAGTTCGGCACGTTGACTGGAGCGGATAGCGCCGCCGCCGCCGCGCGCCCGTTTGTGGGGCTGTCCAAGTTGCTGTACTGGTGGATCGCGGTGGGGCCGGTGCGGTATACTTCCCCAAAAGCCAAGGAGAGCCCGCCAACATGGCGGTGGTCGGTGCGGTCCCAATGGCTAGTTCGGCTCGATCGGTCCGAGTTAGTTTGTCCCGGTTCGGACCCGGTCCAGGTGCCGTCGGACGACTGGGTGAACGATGAGGTCAGCCAGACGTCGTCCTCGCAGAGATCCGGCTGGTCCGTGATCGGCACGTGCCCGTTGGAGTAGCCGTAGGTGCCGAGAAGGCGGTCGTGGCGGTCGGACGAGCTGTGCTTTCGGCCCTTTGCCATCATCGAAGAATGCCGAGGCAGCGAGAGGGGGGGAGAGAGAGAGAGAGAGAGGTCGCACGGTAATTTTCGTACGGACTTAGGGCGGCTCCGAGGATTTAGAGGGAATTTATTTATTTGGTTTCGAAGATTTTTTTTTTTTTTTTTTTTTTTTATCAATACATTTGTGGGCTAAAAAATTCATACACGAGCGAAGGGAGATGGGCGGCTGTATATATAGGATCACGCTGAGTTTCATTTGGGCTGTATCTGGGTTGAATTTCGGTTGAGTTTCGGCTCAGCGATGATGCGAGACCAATTTGGACTCCCGAAGGCGAAGGGGGAGGGAGGTGTCCACGTCGGATTAAAATAATAGGTGGGGTCCCGCCGGGGAAATCTGCAGAGGTGGGCCTTGCCACGTGGGTGTGACCCCAGCCCGGTTCCTCGGGTGAACATGGTGCCCTCGCTAGTGCCGTGTCACGTGCACCACACGTGTACACGGGCCCGGAAGATTTCCCGGCTGTTTGCTCTGTGGCCTCTTGTGGAGGAGAACTAGAATGGATTTATGTGAGAGTCAACCTCCAACTTGTTCTATTTAAAATTTTAAATTAAAATAATTAAATATTAATTTTTAATTTAAAATTATGAAAAGTACGAATTAGGGATTAGTGTTAAACCTGTCGATTCTCTAAACTTCATTTTACAACATGCATTGGCAAATAATTTCATAGCAAAGTCACCAGTTATATTTTTAAATTTGATTTTTTTATATGTTTAATGCTAAAATCACTCTACAAAATATTAAACTCATCTTTTTAATTTTTATTTTGTGGTAATATACTTTTTTTCCCCTTTATTTCAAGCATTAGCAAAAAATTGTTTTTTCCGTTTATTTCCCCCTTTATCTGCTTTTTGGTATAAAGTTTCAAAAAACAACGCTTTGTATTTTTCCTTTCTTCGTAAAATAGCAATAGTCGGATATTGAATAGCAATAAACTAAATATCTAAAATGGAACATACAAGCATATATTTTTAATCTCTAAATACTAAAATCATATTTAGTTGTTTCTTTCTTTCTTTTTTCTTTCCCCCACATTTAATGGTGACTCCAAAAAGGTCACTTTTCTTATCTCTAAAAAATAATTACGTACAAAGTGATTAAGATAGTGAAGTTTGATTAGTTGGTAAAGATTGATATTTATAGCCAAAATTAGAATTGGACAGCAGTGAAGAAGGTGCAGGGCACATTGGACGGTTGAGGGAGGGTTTTGGGCTCCCACTGGGCTGCGGGAAGGGCCCATGGGCCCCACTCCAACCTTTGTCCTGATTTAGGTGAACAAAGACCCCTTCTTGCACCATCCCACTCCACTCCCTTTCGTCTCGCAACTCTCTTGTCTTCGTTCTCAAAACCCTACTGATCAAATGTTCCCAAGGAATAACCTAACGCTAAATTGAACCCACACACTAACTAATATCACCAACAAATGTTGAAACACTGAAAGAGCTTTAATTAGTTCTTACATTGATGTATGCTTCTTCTTTTTTTCCCCGTTAGATACATATTTTTTAATTTTATCCAAATTGAATTCCAACTGGAATCAAACGTAAAATATTTTACAAATTGGAAAGAGATAATATCACTTGAATCAAGATTGATTGGCTGATGTATGCATCTGATATATATGAGAGTTGTTGGTAGACTTTTATTTTGTTTTTATTATTTTTAATCTCACCTGCATAGTAATTAAAGAAAAATGACTAGGGATAGTAATGGATGCGTCTATAAATTAATTTTTGGCCCATCGTATATAAATTTTGAATTCGAATTAAAATTTTCATTTTTCTAATTCAAATTTTTGTATATATAGGACCAAAAATTGATCCATAGACACGTACATTATCATCTCTACAGGAGGGTTGAACTTAAAGTATTTAATATATTGATGTTTATCGGTTTATGTAAAAGGACGATGGTGATTATCATCCAAATTCTCGAGTTAATAATTTATAATTATTCTTTAGGTTTTTACTCGATTTTCCTTTTACTTTATCTCTATTTATGCATTTAGAAAAAAAAAACTGATTTTATTATTATTTTAGCACTTGCTATTCTAGCCGCACAGAATTAAGGACGTAAAAATTTAATATTAACAAATATGATTTGAATTACATAGAAAAAAAAATAATAATATAGAATTACTTTGATAATGAATGAATTTTCTAAAGTTATTATGTGGTAATTTGGTTAGTTAAACAATAACGGTATACAAGAAGACGACAACACGAGATAGAAGGAAATATAATGAGAAAAAAGAGTATTTATTCCAAATAAATATCTTTGCATAATACTTCCAAATGTCGTGACTTTACGCTATCTATCATTTTACCATCAGAGTCCAAACATTTATATTCTGAGTAATTACGTGGGTGAAAATAGCAACCATATATGACACCATCCTAACAGTAATTTCGCAAAATTCTTTTTTCCTTTAAATTGTTACTTAAATTAACTCCCAAAAAGGCAACATATCAAAGTTTCAAATCCCCCCAATCAAAATTCAGTTGGATATAAACTTAACTTCGATGGCTCAACGGAGGGAAACTTGTCTTTACCGTCTTTTGTCCCAATTGGAATCAGTGGGGACTCAGTGGTCTTGTATCTGAACCTATATCCGAGATGGATTATGTGAGAGCTCTTGCAGAGTTGTTGGTATAAATTTAACTTTCATGGTACGGTCATCGGTGATAGAGCTGGTGCTAAATTTGTTATCCGTACTGATATCAGGACATTAGTTGGAGCTAACAATATCTATATTGTAGTCTTATTTGTGCCAGATACGGAGTTAAGGGGCTTGTGGAAGGTTAAGGGGCTTGTGGAAGGCTCCTATGTGACCTTGGATTTAATGCTCGGGATACCTCATGAATCATTTATTCTTTTTGAACGCTCTAGATGGAGGATGCAAATTTCTATTTGACGATGTCCAAATCCGTCTTTGTATATGTGTTTGTTCAACATACTCGAAGGGAGAAAAATATATGCACTAATTTTTTTTGCTAACTAGGGTCCTATGATAAAATCTAGAATAGCGTGATAACGAAATTTCCTTTATCAGCTTGTGATAGATTGAGGAGAATGTAGTCTTGAGGGGACATGTTGGATATCTTCATGTGGGCTGCGGTCCTGAGGAGTAACATTAGCACGTCTCCTCTTGGGAGAGTTTCTAAAGGGGCATACTAATTTTCCTTGTGAGCCCACTTAATAACCGTCCGAAAAACTAAAAATACCTTGCAAATGGGCTCACTAGAAAAAATGGTGTGCCTCTTTAGAAACACCCCTTTTAGGCGACTGCGACCCATGATCCTAAAACCCAACCTAATTGCTCCTCTCCCTCTCTCCGTCGCTCTACATAATCGACGTTCCAAGTGGGCCCACGGGCCGCGACTGTTGAGCCTAGACAAAACAGACACCCCCTACCCAGGGTGGGCTCGCCCAGCCCCATAGAAAAAAGGCCTTATCTGCCGTGGGTCCCATCAAAAGCCTGGATCCAAGTTACAAACATGGTGGGCCTCGCGAATTGTGGCTGTTCTTTGAGAAAGGAGAATCAGAACCTTACCAGCTACTCTAATTAATTAATTATTAATTAATTAGGGCACTCTAACATTTAAAATTAGGAGCCTAACCTTAAATTATTAGCCATTCTTTAAAGAGGAAAGAGAGAAGGTAACGGAATCATTTGATTGGGCCTGGGTGTGAATCCATGTGAGTTTGTCTAGTTTTAAAATGGATTAAAATTATAAGAAGTAGGATTAGTATTTAATTAGTGATAATGCTAGAGAGAGAGAGAGAGAGAGAGAGCAAAAGGGTAATGCATATTGTTGCATGAAAGAGAGATTAGATGATTCCTAGAATCATCACGGCATTTTTAAAGTCAATAAACTCGGTTGGTAGTACAATGAACTCAGTGCTTCTATGTTCATTACTTTGGGTTAAAGTTCGCTTTCTTCTCTTAAAAATAATAAAGTAATCAAACATTGATTACACAGTCTCGTAAAAAAGTTAACATTGTTACGTAATCATTTACCAATTTCTACGGATCAACATATTTGCAGATGGTTAAGATTTTTTACATGTTAAGTAAATACAGAGAGTAAACTACGGGGAGTATGGTATATATTAGTTTAGAATATTAGAATATTTTAACTTGTTATGGAGAGTGTGGTATATATTAGTTTAGAATGTTTAAATTGTTGACATGCATTTTTAGCCACGATTTCTTTCACTATTTTGTGCTGAGGAGATAATTTTGGAATTTAATTTCTACAATATATGACTTGAATCTAATTTCTACAATGAATGAATTATATATCACTAAATCATCTATCTCCAATAACACAATCAGCTGTATATTTAAGTGTGAATTGTGATGCCCCCCTTCACAAAATCCAAATAAAAAAGGATTTTGTAAAATTACAAATATATATATTTTTCAAGTTAAAATAAAAAGGGATTGGGAAAAAGTTGTTCCCTCCCCTCCTCCTGTATGACATGTCTCTTAAATTATCAAATCAGTATCGAGTCCATCTTGATTCATCTCTTAGCTTCTTCCTTCTTTAATACTACGACTGCCACTGGATCGATATTACTCTTTTACCGTTTGATACTTAGCATTCGAGATGATACAAGATGGAAAGCTTACTTCTGCTTTACTGTAATCATTTTCGGCCTGATACCATTTCCTGAGGCAACATATTCATATTATCATACGTACATATGTCCCATGATAAAAGCTAAAGCTGGTGCATAGAGAAAACATCAAACTTGACAGTAAGTTGTACTCAAATCAAAATATCAAAAAGTTGACAAGATTCCGAAAATAATGAGGAACTCTCCACCAACTTTTGCTGTGTGCAACAGGTCTTCAGTAAACAAGCAAGCATATTCCACTTCCTCATTATCTTACATGCAAAGTACGATATTTTGACATTCTAGGCAATTAAGAGGTTGAGCGGTAAGCTGATGAACAGGTAATTACCAAAAAACTGTAATCAGCAAAATTTTGCTTTGTAAAGATGCAATAATATCCTTCCAAGATTTGCTCTCGGCAACATTTTTAAGAAAATAACATAGTTACAATAATTTTGAAGAAAATAGCAAAGCCATTGCATAGGATAACACAACTATTAGAAAATATATGTCCAACGTACTCAATATATGTCCAAAGATATCTAAATCATGAATGAACATATGTCCAAAGATATCTAAATCATGAATGAACGATATAAAGCATGACAAATTAACCAATCCTTTTGAATGTGGAATGACTGAATTGTTACTGAGTGACACTTGAGGCAGTTAGGGTTCCAGTCGGTCATCGTGGGGCTCTTTGACGTGGAATGTACATGAATTGGTTCCTTTTTATTCTGTGGTTGTTACCAGTTAAGTTTATGCAGATTCTGAGAGTGAGAATATTCTTTCAAACGATAACAAATAGGGCAACCGAGAAATCTGCTGTTCCCCAAGAAACATAAATGAAAACAAAATTTCAAAAAATGAATATGATTGTGCCTTGAGGCTTATGCTGATAAGAATTGGTTTCAGATGTTTTGATGGCTTATCGCATAGATAAGGTGGATGGTTGTCTAAACAAGATATTTAGTATGTTTAATGACTACTCACATCCATAAGGTGTATAGTTTTCTAAACAAGACATTAGATATGCAATACATATGAAAAATCAACATCAGTTGTAGTTGTCTTGGGTTTCTGAACACAATCATATAAACTAAAAGATAGTGACACGTGACTGAAGGCAGTATATAGGTAAAAAATGAGCAAAATTGCTTCATGAGAGTCCCTCGGCGGAATTTACTCTCCCATGAGTTCCACTTTAACCTATCTTGGTCTGAATTGTTCAATCAGACGTAGCTTATTATTGTCTTCTCTTCATGAATACTTACAGTTTCTTTGCATTTTTATGACTCTGCACCAGTTATTGTTGAATACTAGTACTCCACAAATGTGCATTAGGAAGGTAAGCCTATTTCAACTTCTTCAAGTGAAATTTTGTGATCTATCGGGTGATAAAAGACAAGCATAGGCAATACGAATGACAAATGGTATCTCTATGTCAGATGGCACACTCGTATCTGTGGCCTAAGTTTGCTGAAGATAAAATCAGAGTCACTTCTATTCAATTATTGGTAACTTTATAATTATGTGTTCTATACTTTTCTTCTTCTTCATCTAAATACTCGTACACTAGAAACCGTTTCTAATTGTCCATCTATATGCTTCCCAAATTTACAATGTATATGGTTACGTATATATCGACTTACATCAGAACTTACCAGCCAAATAAATGGATCTTGAGTTTTTTAAGAACAAGTTGGTTGAACAGTTGGAGGGATATCTTTCCCAAACAAAAGCAACCAATATTACGAAAAAATCTGCTGCTTCCCCAGAAATATGTGACCATAAACAAAACTTTATTGAAGTGTTCTTCACTGCATTATGATTGCGTAGGGGTATAAAATGATATGATTTGAGATAGTTACCTAAACAAGATACTCTTCAGATACAAGATCAAGATGACTAGCCAGTTAACGTGGGATCCTAGTTCTCCACATACTATCCCTATGGAAATTGTCAGCTTCCTTCCTTTCGAGTGGCACTTTCTGATGTAATGCTCATAAAGCAAAGCCAAAGATATGATGTACTAGTGGCAGCTCCTGCTAAGTCAGATAGCACTATTCATTTGTGATGCAAAATTAGTTGGTGATCAAATCAATGTCGTACCAATTAGGTTTTCCTGAAAGGGTTTCATACCATCTGATATCCTACAGTTTGATCCTTCATTGTTTTCCTCCTTGCCAAATTCTTGTAGGTAATGATTGTATGCCAACTAGCCTGGGCCGTTCCCGAGGCCACAGACAGAAGACATGCTCAAACTTCATCTTCTTACTCATTTCTTTCCAGACTAAAACATAGACACAATCTCCAGCTTAGCTTCTTGGATTACTAAGTAGCTACTTGAAGCTCTACGCATATGTCTCTTAGAAATGCTTTCTCAATTAAAGAAAATGAGCCTTCGTCTCAACTCTATCAATCTTCACCTCTACTGCTAAACTAGTTGAACAAAATCTCGAAACACAAAAACTTGTCGTCATAATTTGAGATACCTAAACTAGAGAATGACCCTAAATCGGAGAACCCTTGATCTTGGCACAGTTACCAGTCCAAGGATGAAATTCGAATTGTTGGTAACCAAGAGGGGATAATCTTTCTAAAATGGAAATAACATCAGAAACATTGTTTCCCTTGAAACTTAATACTGACCAATAAATAAGATGATCCCTAGGAGCTAATGCTTAAAGAGTTTATCATCTACCCCTAGTATCTGGATATGTAATAACCACAAAATTCGCCGCAATGGTGGTAATAAACTACAGCCGATTGATTAGTTTTTATCTCTAATATTTTCAATTGGCATCAAGCCTTAGAGTAAAAACTTTTAGCACTAATTACTGTAAAGAATTCCCCTGACTGGCTCTCTGATAAGTGAACTGCTAGTACTAACAGAACAATTAATTCTCGACTGTATTCAAGTTTTGCAGGATTCCGCAACTGATAAAATGTAACACAACTGCTAGGTTGCATCACGATTGAATCATCCTTACAGACGACAGTGGGGTACAATAACACAGACTAGTGATCATCAGTAAGTATTGATTCTGGCTTTTCCAGTTGCAGAAATTGTAAAGCATTCAATCAAGTAAATAAATACATAACTTAATGGCTAGAAGAAAGACATGCACCTTCCTGAGTTTTCTGATTTAATAGTTTCGATCGGCTTCATGCATTCTTGATCATGTGGTATACTGCCCTCCAACTCATTTCCTCCTCAAAATATTCCAACGTAAATGTCAGTAATCCCAAAGTTACAAAAATGACAACAATCAACATTCAATGGCTCGTTGTGTCTATCAGAGAACGAAAGAAAAGCCCCCGGACATAAACAAGTTTTTATCGCATGGATATCTTAAAACAAGTGGGTAGAAAAATTTATGTCTAGGGGGCTTTAAGTTCTTGACATATATATCAAAATTTGCTCTTGGTTATTGATTTGTTACCTTTTGAAAACTAGCTGTAGTCATTAGCTATTACAATTGCAGTTGTAGTTATTTCTTCGGCAGATACTTGGGATAGATGACAAACTAAAATGCCTTCTTCCTTGTTTGCGCTCCTATTGGGGAATCTCTTGTTTATTAAAATTTATCATATTTTTAGGAAGAAAACATATTTCTAGGAAAACAATAAGGCCGACACTATTTTCATTTGAGAAAGGTTCAACTGCAGTGGTGAGAGCTAATGACTGCAGCTAGTTTTAAAAGGTAATAAATCAATAACTAGGAGCCAATTTTGATATATATGTCAAGAACTTAAAGCCTCCTAGACATAAATTTTTCTACCCTCATGTTCGAAGATATCCGTGCGATAAAATTATTCCTTGATTAGGCAAACACAAACACCTTCTATACTCTTTGGATAACTGTTAAATAGAGAGAACTAAAATACATCAGCGTAAATCTCAATGAAATTATTTTTATTTTTTTTCGTATCACGCTTCTGGGGAAACAACTGGTTAAGATGTGTTTTCTTCTCTTAATATTTTAATTTGCATCAAGTCCCGAGGCTTAATAACCTTTTGAACCAACTAATCATTTATCTTCATGGTTTGCCAGACTGGAAAACTAATAAAATGTCATGTCATAGATGAAGTAGAGCATGCATAATCAATAATACTTAATGAGAATTCTATTTGTTCAAGTCTATAGAGATTGTAGTAATTCAATCTAGCAAAAAAGAAATCAAGCAAAAAAAAAAAAAAAAGGATTTCCATATCTAGCTGCATCAGAACCACTTGGATACAGAAAGGAAATTTGTGAACTGAAAAAGCAAAATTAATCACACAGTTGCTAATGACGGTAAAAACTTTCACCACCTTGAACTCCATTCAGATTAAACAGTTTTGATCTGCAATCTATTCATTTGGTTCTCAAATTTCCACGTTTACATTTTTCACTCATCTTACCTCTATGGGACAATCAAAATAGAATCTTAGTACTCTTACAAATTGTACATATGGCAATAGTTCTTGTTGAATACTGTCTCCTATCTCCTTTCTTGCAATGGCTTTTATGCTACGATTGATCAATCAGAAGCTAGGGACAGACATATAGGAAGAAGTTGCAATTCTGACAAATCCTTTGATTAAGAGAACCTCAATCTTGGAAACGATCAGGTAAGATCTCCTGTACTAGTGGCCTTTCCTACTAAATCACATGGCACTTTTTCAGTGGTGGCAGAAGTTTGCCGAGGATCAAGTCAGAGTCACTTCAACTAGGATTTTGAAATCATTCACCATCTGTTCAACAATTTGCTGCTTCCTCATTCATTCCCTTGCTATACTAGGAACACAATACTTTCGGTCGAATTTAGGCATCCTTTAACTTGCTTTCTTGCATGAATAGGTAAATTGACCACAAGCTGACATGCCTAGTTCCAGAGAAGGCCAGCCAATTTACTAACTTACATCCCACTGTCCGAAGAGAAAATCCTGACATTCTTGCTAAAATTTATTCTTCCTATATAGATGCCAGATTTGAAAGTAATCTCTAGCCATGGCTGAATTTATTTCTTGAGTCAATCAGAGAATGCTCTACTTCTCTGCAGCAGGTTTCTTCCCTGTAGGGTACATTAAAAAACTAGAATTGTGGCATTGCTGAATAGTTCTCATCACTTAAGCCTCTAAAATTGCCAGATTATTTCGTGCCAGGACCAGACTTAGCTAGGCCACTATGATTCTAAAGTTTATCTTAGTCTAGTATTTGTTTGTTCACAAAGAAGTTATCATAGAGTGTAAACTGAATATACATGCAGATTAGCATTCAGCCATTAATGTATTCAACTTGTCAAAAAGTTAAAACCAATAAATTAACAATAGCATAATGAGAGAAATTTAGAATGAACAATGCGGACAACTCCCACCCTATCCCCCCTCCGCCCCCCCCCCCTCCAATGTATTCTTTATTCTTAAAAGGTACTATGTGTTGGAGACTGAACCCCTACGAATCTGTATAAAATGTAGCTCTCAAACGAAGTATTTGGGCAGTTGGGACTTATATTGTGTGAACCAAAAAAAATCAGGTCTCCTCTCAGTTGCAAGGGCAAGAACACAATCCAAAAAAGCCTTGTATAGACCAGATGTGTCGCATATTAATGTGGAAACCTACAAAGAACCAAATTTACCCTGCATTTGGTCCATTTAATTATAAAGCTGCACCAAACACTGATCATTTCTATCTTTTTTAGGATGATAATGAACACGTCTACGGGTTAAATTTTGGCTCTCCCAATACAAAATAAATTTTCGTTCTCAATTCAAAATTTTGTATAAAACGGACTAAAAATTGATCCATGAACGCGTCCATCACCATCTCTAATCTTTTTGGCATCTATTCGCTATGGTTATGCATCAAAGTTGTTATATTTATGAATAATACAGATATAAATAAAAGGCTAGTTGATATATGCTTTTCAAATATATAATATTTAGAAAATTATCCCCTAAAACATCATATTAGCTAATTGACCCCCCAAGACTTAGAAAGTCGGAAAAAATACCCCTCTGCTATTAGTCAGCAGTTAAAAACAGAGAATATTCCTTTGATAATCTAAAAATACCTATTTAAAACGCAACACCCCAAGGCTTTGTAAATGACAATTTTGCCCCAAACCCATACTTTCAGTTCTTCCTTTCCTCCTCCTCTTCTTCTTCCTCATTATCATCAACCCCTTCTCAATCTCCCACGATACCTCTCTCCCATTAACTCCTGTCTCTTCTCCACACTCTTCTCCACACTCTGCACTCATCCACTCTCTTCCCCTCCCTCGACCCCCTCTCCCCTCGCCTCTCTCCTCACTCTGTCTCCTCTGCTGCCCTCCAAAAATTCCACCAATCTCCAAAAGTCCAATGCATCCTCTTCCAGATAAAGTTATTCCCAAATCTGGGGTTAGTGTTTCCCTCCTCTTCCACCTTCCTCACCTATTTCAAAAATTCCACCAATCCAAATAAACCCACCTCCGAACCTAGGATTAGGGCTCCCCCTTCTCTCCTACATTCCCCTTCTTTTCCATGGTGACGACGAGTAGATCTGCGAAAGAGGATGACATGGAGAGTAGATTCCTTGAACTGTTGTAGGTTTAGTTCATTTTCTTAGGTTCGTCTATAAGAAGCAAGCATACTATACCACCTGAGGTTTCTGATAAGAAGCAAGTATCGTCTAAAATACATTCAGAATAAGATTGTCGAAAAATTCGCTTAATTCTACCTTAGCAAAAAGATTAAGATTGGATGTTGATTTTTCTAAGAGACCCACTCCGTCCATATCGTATGTATCTCAAAACCTAAGTCAAGTAAGAACCATCTCTAGGTTGCTGACTCGGGAGCTTCAAACCTATTGAGAAAGTATTGAGGAGTGGGTACCGATCAGAAAAAAAAAAAAAAAAAAAAAAAAAAAAACCAACATGATTAGCAAGCATTGAAGCGGGGGCCCTTTTGATGTCGTGCCTGTAAAGCGCCTTGTCCGGAGAGGTCGAGGCGGGTTTTCTGCCGGGAGGCAAGCAGAGAGCTCAATGGAGCGAAGTAGACAGCTCGATTATGCAGGAAGAAAGGAAAGATGGGTTGGGTGAGTTGGGATACCATGGAGATACAATGGGAATATCATGTTCCTTCCGATAATTAACTAATGGGGACGGTATTTTTTTCTGACTTCTCAAGATATGAAAGGTCGATTAGCTAATATGATATTTAGGGAGGTAATTTTCTAAATCCTGAAAACTTGTATGGTATATTCAGAATAACCCATAAATAAATTTATTTGCATATAAAATAGATAACCAACTCAAACAGGGCCCTTCTTCACTAATTAATTCAATACACTTTTAGTACCTTTTTTCTGCATGAGTCTCTAGGTGCTGGTGTAATGAACCCTAGTTTGAGTCCAATACGTAACACAATATGTGCCAACTCTTCCAGAGAAATAAACTCCTAACTGTGTGACTACTAGTTTCATAGGCATCCTGAAGAATAGAAAGCACACATAATAGGAAAAGCAAAACTCAACTGGCAATGGTGAGTAGGTGACAGACAACAGGCAAAATAAATTTGAGTTAAGAGATGCACCATTATGACTGGTTGTATGTTATAGAAGCCTTGACTCTTGTGATTGAAAGCAACGATAGACAGAGATGGGCAAAACCAAAACTCAATTGGCAACAGTGAGTAGGTGACAGACGATACGCAAATAAATTTGAGTTGAGAGATATCATGCACCATTAGGACTGGTACTATATTATAGAAGCCTTGACTTTGTGATTGCGCGCATCCATAGGCAAAGATAGGAAACATAACATCCTCATATAGCAATAAACTGATACTAGATATTTCATGGAAAAATTTGACTCATGGAGATGGACAATACTTACAGTGCCAAGATCTTGATAAGCGAAGACAGGAACTTATCGCATGACAATGTACAGAGTTATTTCATGCTGTACAAGTAAAGAGTTCCCTAAAACTTCTAACAATTCTCAGTTTTCATTTGATGCAGAAATCCTAAACTGAACCAACTGCAGTATGTTCGCAGGATGGAAAAAAACCAAGGACAATTTACAGTAGCAAACAATGAAAGAAACAAGATTTTCACAGGCAAGACAACCAATTTCCTTTCCTCCGTACTTTGCCTATATGCCAACCAGATTCATTAGATGAGTTGTGAATGAACCTAATCTGACAATAGTAAGAACTCATGCATTGTTAATGAGGAAGATAATATTTCCTAACCTTTTGTTTATAAGGCTGCCGATAGGCTCATTCAGACAGAATACTGGACATTTAGCAGATAAGTGAGAGAACTAGGTTTTATTGCACTTGGCATTTCAACAAGATGGGGATAAAAGAAGGCTGCTGCCAATTCAACATGTCAAACCTAGGACACTCTTTTCCAATTTAGAGTTTTCTTGGGTAAACCACACATACAAGTAATATAAAAAAGCAGATTGATTGAATCAGCTATTTTGCAGGAGTAGAGATATTGAAGTTAAAATATAATTTTCTATTGGTAGAGACACAATCTACAAATAGAGACACAATATACAAATAAATCTGACATGAAGAGTCATAACACCAATACCAAAGTGTAAATATTACTCGTTAATAGCAAGAGTGCTTTCTTATAATGGGAGAAGTTGAGTGGCTGAAGAACACCTTGCAGCCTTGCATATGAATCTATCAGTGTCTTTCTCTAATGGATGAGTGGTCGAAGACTTCAAAATATGGATCTAACAGTATTTTCTAGCTAAACGAACATGTAATTCCAAATACTTGGTTTGTGGGTGAAAAGTTCTCAAATCACAATCCTTTATATAGCCTAATTGAGGTGTATTGTGGATGGTTAATGGAATGGACTCTCCATGAGATTATTTTGAGAACCAATCTCAAAGAACAGGCACATGTGAATACATACATAGGAACTGGTCTTAACAAACAAGCTTTGTGAGAATGCCGAAACTGCACCCTTGGGTGCTCCACATGATGAAAGAGAAGATGGCTAAATAAATCACTGTTGCATCAAAAAAATATTACTTCTTTGAACTTTTTTTTTTTTTGGTGAGAACAATCAGAGATGGTCTCGCAAGCCAATTTCAATACCAAGCCAAAAGTACGGCCACTTCTATCAGCCTAAACCCAAAGAAGGGTATCACAAGAAGACATGACAATTAAATATAAAGGTTCTCCAAATCCAGTAGATAAGCTACCAAAGGGCAGAATGCCTAACCAAGGAGTAAGCATCTGCGACCGAAATACAATTTAACTTGAAACAACTTGATTAGTGAGTAAAAAAATTTCCTAAATCTTTCAACCTCACAATGGTTAAGTTGTGTAGATCAAGATGAACCATATTGATCATCCATGGTATGGTCTAATTCTCAGGAGTCAAGAAGCTTATTTTCTGAACAGTACCTATGGGATGAATGCCATACTTCTTTACAATGGAAAATAAAAATTATTTTGAAACCACTTAATTAGTGGGTGAGAATTTTTTTTTTTTAAGTTTGATCTCTAAATCTTATACTGATTAAGTTGTGTGGATCCAGATTACAGTGTTGATATTCATGGAAAAAGTCTAATTCTAGTGAAGCTTATTTTGACCAGTATCTATAGGATAAAACATGCCAGTAAATACACCAGCAACCTAATTGTGGCTAGCTCACGTCTACCTAGGTATTAGGCTTGCAAGAGGTTTAATTAAAGAACTAAGTTTATTAAACATAACCTAGATCTTAATCCACTTGATTTGGATGGACAAATTTCAGTATATAACATGGGTGTTGGTAATTGTAAATTGTAATAGGGGTATTTACAGATCTGTCCCTTAAATCTTTATAAATTATAATTTAGTCCCCAAAATCTTCATATTTAGGATTTAGTCCCCCAAATCCTTTAAATTACTACAATTTAGTCCCCCAGTTTATATTTTGGACCGATTTTTCCATTTTACCCCTGATTTCTTTCACTTAATTACCCTTCCCTCTTCCCCCTCTCTTCTTAGTTCTTATTGGGTTCCCTCTTTCTTCTTCTCTTCTCTCTCTATTCATTTATTAGGTTCTCCCTCTCTATATTGAGACCAAATGTATTATTTTCCACTAAATGTATTAAACCTAGAAATGAATTTATCCAATATAGAGAGGGAGAACCCAATAAATGAATTTATATTCAGACTTAAAAATTTAATACATTTAGTGGAGAATAATACATTAGGTTTCAATATAGAGAGGGAGAACCCAATAAATGAATAGAGAGAGAAGAGAAGAACAAGTGGGGAACCCAATAAAAACTAAGAAGAGAGGGGAAAGAGGGAAGGGGGATTAAGTGAAAGAAATCAGGGGTAAAACGGAAAAATCGGGCCAAAATATAAATTGGGGGACTAAATTATAGTAACTTAAAAGATTTGGGGGACTAAATCCTAAATATAAAAATTTGAGGGACTAAATTATAATTTATAAAGATTTAAGGGGCAGATCTGTAAATACCCCATTGTGATATGTAAAGTATTTATACATTCTCCCTCCATGAGGTAAGCACTCTCTTTTTAAGTAGAAACAGTTTTATAAAATGGATCATGACAACACATTCTTCTCAAAAGAAATAGCTAAGATAGAGTATAAGAAGGTGTCAATTGTGGGAAGATGTTCATCAATAAGCTGTAGATTAGCAGCTAGTGGTCGGATTGAGTTTAGTTAATCAAGGTAAAGCTAAAATTTTTGACCAGGAATCATAATTGAGATAATCTTAAGCTAGTAGTTAGTAGTCGACTTGAGATTAATTAATCAAGTTTGAGCTAAAATTTTAGCCAGGAATCATATTGAGATGATCTTAAGCTAGTAGCAAGTGGTCAGCTTGAGATTAGTAAATCAAGGTAAAACTTTTGACCAGGAATAACAGTTAAGTGTAATCTTAAGTTAATCACGTACAAAGTCTGGTTCATTTCAGAGTTTCATTACACTTAGAGATTTAAAAGATAATGATAATTTACATATCACAACCAGAAAAGCAGACTGTTTTACCAACAGACTATTTTACCAGAAAAGCAGAGTTCTATAAAATGGATCATGACAAATATGTTCTTCTCAAAAGAAATAGCTAAGGTAAAGTATAAGAAGGTGTCAATTGTGGGAAGACGTTCATCAGTAAGCTGTAGAATAGCAGCAACTGGTCGGATTGAGTTTAGTTAATCACGGTAGAGCTAAAATTTTTGGCCAGGAATCATAACTAAGATAATCTTAAGCTTGTAGTTAGTAGTCGACTTGAGATTAATTAATCAAGTTTGAGCTAAAATTTTAGCCAGGAATCATATTGAGATGATCTTAAGCTAGTAGCAAGTGGTCAGCTTGAGATTAGTTAATCAAGGTAAAACTTTTGACCAGGAATCACAGTTAAGTGTAATCTTAAGCTAATCACATACAAAGTCTGGTTCATTTCAGAGTTTCATTACACTTAGAGATTTAAAAGATAATGATAATTTACATATATCAACCAGAAAAGCAGACTGTTTTACCAACAGACTATTTTACCAGAAAAGCAGAGTTCTACAAAATGGATCATGACAAATATGTTCTTCTCAAAAGAAATAGCTAAGGTAAAGTATAAGAAGGTGTCAATTGTGGGAAGACATTCATCAGTAAGCCGTAGAATAGCAGCTACTTGTCGGATTGAGTTTAGTTAATCATGGTAGAGCTAAAATTTTTGGCCAAGAATCATAACTAAGATAATCTTAAGCTTGTAGTTAGTGGTTGACTTGAGATTAATTAATCAAGTTTGAGCTAAAATATTAGTTAATCAAGTTTGAGCTAAAATATTAGTTAATCAAGTTTGAGATTAATTAATCAAGTTTGACAAAGAATCATAATTAAGTATAATCATAAGCTAATCGAGTACAAGGTCCGGCTTATTTCAGAGTTTCGCTACACTTAGAGATTTAAAAGATAATGATAAATTACATATATCAACTACAAAAGCAGACTGTTTCACCAACGGTTGGAAGCAGCAGTTAACAAACTGATGCATATTTATTTATTCATGAATCTAAAATAATCTTGATAGGTACCATCAATAAATAAGGAAATGCTGCAGAGCACTTAAATCTAGGACCTGATTACTTGAAATTAACAAGAAATGAAGTAAAAACATTAATGCAGCTCCAATGGCATCTATTTCCTTAGTCTGTGTAGTACATTTGCTAGGCATGCACATAAACAACATACTTGCTTAATAAAAGTAATTATATAACTGGAGCTGCAAAAACTATAGGTAATAAAATATTTCATAATTGCTACAGACTATATACGAAGGTGACTATGAAATACAATTTTCCCAAGCTAGCTTACCATAGCTTGTAGTGAATAAACCCTCAGGACAATAGGGTGCAGGCGACAACAATGGTAATCCATGATCGAGGTGACCCATAAGACTGATCTTAAAGTCCATATCCAGATACCTCAACAACCTTTGTAAAGTATGACTTGAATTGGACAATTTCGCTGCAGACATGAACAGCCAGGTTTCAACCTGGGGGCAGTAGACTTTCCATTTAAAGATAGAAAAGAGTGCTATATCTTTTGTTTAAGGGCTTGGCGTAGCTGAATCTTCTGGCTCTCTATCCTTGCCTCAAGAAGCTTTGCCTTTAAACTCTGCTTCTGCATGCCTCGAGGCCACTCAATGCACCCCTTCAACCCTCGATTTATATGTGGATTCACTGAGTCAGGGGAGCTCCACTGTCCCACACTTGGCGAGCTTAACCCCATTTCCCCTGACCTCCTATCAGAAGATAGGGTGGCATTAGACATCCGTCCATTGGAGAGCCTTCCATTTGATAGCCTTCCATTTGCTGTCTCAAATGAATTCCTATGACAGTTTTCACCATTATTTTGATATGAAGACCTCCATAGCCTAGCTATTGAAGACCCCTTCTTCCTTGATTGCCTTGTACCTGCAGAACAAACCTCACTGATCTCGCTATTTGCTTTTCCATTGTCTCCATTCTCATTGCAATCTGTTCCACTAACGGATGCATGACTTTCGCATATCCCATTAACTGATGGGTCAATTTCATCTATAGAATTACTTGAACCTTGATCCTCAGCATGGCTCACAGTTTCCCACCCACTTTCATCGTCATCTATATCCCCATTTATATCAGTTACATTAGCAAAACCCATTGAGGGTTTATCTGACAACCCATTAAGAGTCCCACCATTAGCATATCCATAACATGTTTTAACTTCTCTGTCGATAGACTCTTTTCTTGGCTGAAGTTCTTCAAATACAGAGAAGATGTCCTCTGATGCAGGAGGAGGCTGGTAGGAGAACTCCTTAATCTCTTGCACCTTAACTGCATCTGCAGCCTCTCTGAGCAACTCTGCCTCTTTTTTCTCCTCCTCATTAGGATTTGAACTGTTTCGGGCTCTCAGAAAGGCCTCAATATCTGCTTGGAGTTTGCTAAGTTGTGAATACTTCTCCTCAAGTGTCACTTTTGCATCAACTAACTTCATCTGAACCCTCTCTTCACGCCAGACCTCAGCCATCTGCAACATCTTTCTCTCTTCTTCAACCTCCTCCTGGATTCTCATTGAGTCTGCCTTTAGTGCTTCAACCTCAGCCTTGTCCTCTCCAATCTCCTTTGCGAGTTCATCACATACCTCCTCCATAAGCTCACGGGTCTTCCGCTCCTTTTCATAGTCTTGCAAGAACCTTTTTGCTGATAATTTAGCCTCTGCAAGTTCATTCACTAGCTTGGAGTTCACTATCTCCATTCTCTGCCGATTCTTCCTCTCTCTATGGAGGTCATCCTTGAGGGAATCAATTACAGCTCGGATCTTCTCATGCTCTCTCCTTCGCCATGATTCCTTCTCGTCTCCAAGCTTTCTCACTAAGTGGTCGAGCTTTTTCTTCGATGACTGCCGCTCAGTCTCAAGCTCAGCAATCCGCACACGAGCATGCTCAAGCTCGGATCGAAGAGAAGATACACCAGAGACGTGTGCCACCTGTTGGTCACTAAGAATCTTAGAGTGACTATAAAACGCAGGGTCCCATTTGGTTGCTCTCTCCACTGAGGGATCAGGCAATGCAGCAGAGGCTCCGAGCTGAATAAAACCAAAAATCTGGGAAGATTGAGATGACAAATTAGTTACTAACACTAGCTTTTCTATAGCACATGATTAGGAAAGTGGGAGTACACAAACCTTGTGCAAACTGCCATTCTTGGGGTAATTCATTAAAATGGGAGGTCGAAAATCATTCTCAGTGTGTACATGGAAGCTGCAGCTCTGTGGATCAAATACATTTGGCTGCAAGGAAACAAATGCAATGAGTAAAACAGCTTGAAGGCTAAAGGAAGAGAAACTCGTATTTCATTAGTGGTGATAAATCATGGCCACAAAAATTTTCTTGAAATTGTATGCTATACTAATACATATCAAAATTTAAGCTCCCTCATCATGCAGAACAATGAGATGGACCCATACTGTTCTATTGCACATTCATGGTATAAAAAATATTGCAGTATGGTAATAATTCACACATAGAATACATAAAAGATTGTTGTGACTACATTTTAATGCTTTGTTCATTTGTTTTTGGCACCACAATGTAATCAGAAACAAAACATCTCAAAGATACATAGCAAAATATTTTCTCACAGTTATTCTCTACATATTGAAATGAAGCATCTTAATGTTAATCTGAACATGGAAGATCTAGAGTTTAGAAACATCTCCCTCTCTCCCATAGGGGAGGATTCAAAGCCAATAAAAATTTAAAATTTGACTGAATAAGGTATTCAAAATGCAATGCGTAATGACTATATACTTTTTGAAAAGGGGGAACAAAAATAGATAATCCTCTATTCACACTAATTTCTACAAATGATGCCAGCAAAAGAGAAAGGGAAAATATTTTACATTTTCTGTTCCATCATCTTAAAGCAACCCATACGATCACATCTTTGACATGTCTAATTAGAATCCATTCTACTCAAAATTGGAATCGATCTCGCAACAATTCCTTCACTTTTACGGGTAATGTTTATACAACAATCATCAAAATAACGGCAAAACACAAATATTCTTCTCGATATAGTTACAATCTCTCACCAACCAATGCCCTCAAAAATAATCCCCAAAACTAACAATGCAAGACAAAAATGCTCATAATTGGCAGCCCCTTCATCCAACCAATGCCACCAAAATCCAAGCTTTTTGCAGAAAATTCCCAAAAAACACCATCATCACATAACAAGGACACGAATCTTAAAAACCATAAGCCTTACCCTAGGATCAAATTAATTAAATAACACGATCCAATCTTTGCCCCGACCAATGTCATCAAAACCTAACCTTGCTCCACCCAACCCCTTCAAAAACCATCAAATTTTCAACAAAATTTCAGGAAAAAAAAGAAAAAAAAGAAAGAAATATTCTCACCTCAAACCCTAATCCGCTATTAACGTGCCAGATCCCAGCGGCGAGCTTCCTGGCCGAGACGACCCCGTCCTTCTTCCCACCGGCATTCCCCTTATCGCATTCGGGCGCGGATGAGCACGACCCGCTCTCAAGATCCGCGTCGTCGACCTTCCACTTGAGCAGCGGCGTGGCAGGCCCCCCGCTCCTCTTCCCCCCTCCGCCTCCGCCGCCGCCGCCGGCACTCCGCCTCAACCGGACTCTGGCGAAGGCGGGGCTTCGGATCCGCCTAGGCTTTGAGCTCGGGTTCGGATTCCGGGCAGGGCACTGGTCGAGGGGGTCCCGGGTTCGGGTCTGGTCTTGGGTGGTCCTCATAGGGTCTCTAGGGTTAGGGTAATGGGTGCGGATCCGAAACCATTTGGGGAGGGGCGAGAGAGGAAAGGGACGAGGAGTGGACTGGAGAGAGTAAGATCGAGTGTTGGGTGTTGTGTGGTTAAAAATAAAATAAAAAGAAGATCTGCTAAAACAAAATAACGACTAGAAGTAAAAGGGATTGTTCTAAGGGGAGTTTCTGAAGGAGCACACTTTTTTTCATAGTTAGCCCACTTTTCTTAGATGTTTTACCTGGCCGAGCAACCAACTCACCCCCAAAAAGCCATCTCCAATTCCTCTCAACTATGAGCCTCTATCTAACTCCTCTCCAATTCATTGATCACCTCCTCCGTCGACCGCCTCGCGCCTCTATCCTACGCCTCCTGATCCCAGCCAGTAGTTTTAGGTTTCAATTTTTTTTGGGTGAAGTCACATGGGTAAGAAAGAGAGAGGGAAAAAGGAGGTTGAAAACAGAAGCATGTTCAAAAAATCAAAGGCAAACTTGTAATATTAATAAAGTTTTTAAATATGTTCACTAGGAAAAAAAATGTGTGCTCCTTTGAAAATTCTCATTCTACCGGGAGTTTCCAAAGAAGCACAGCATTTTTTCTAGTGAGGCCACTTAATAACAGTTCGGACTTAAAGTCTCAACAAAAAATACATTGAGGAGTGGGTTCATTAGTAAAATTGGTGTGCTCCTTTATAAACTCCCCGTTCAAAGTATATAGTAGTTTTGCATGTAGCCCCCTTTGTTTTATTTTTTTGTGTTCTGCTTTTCTTTGCTAAAATGGAATTTTGTTTTTTTATTAGATTTAGGGTTAAAAAAGTTAATTGGATATAGTTTTTGGAGTTTGACAAAATGGAGGTCGGCATGTTGTTGCAAGTGATTGGTTCCACATGCAAGATCTATGCAAATATAATCATACTATTGCATTGATAGAAGAAAATCAAAATAAAATAAATTTAGTAAAAAAGTCATTCACTAATCTTACTCTTAATTTTTAACGAAGTAGATATCGTCATTACATTCAGTTGGTTTTATTAAAATTTACATATATAAATCTGCTCATTTTTGTGATCATAGAATATTATGCAAGACAGGTAGAAAAGACAAAGACAAAAAAAAAAAAAAAAAAAAAAAAAAAAAAAAAATCGGATAGATAAAAATCTTAAAAGAGAGATATGTTACTATTACTTTATAGGGGTTTTTATATATTTGTCCCTCACCTTTTAAAAATTATAATTTAGTCCCTTACATCTTCATATTTATAATCTAGGCCCCCAAATTCTTTAAGTTACCTCAATTTAGTTTCCAGCCATATTTTTTGCCTGAATTTCCTGTTATACTCCTGAGTTATTTTACTTTAGTTCTTTCTTTTATCTTCCTCCTTTCTCTCTCTCTCTTCCCTCCCAGTTAATATCTAAAGTGAAGTAACTTAGGGAGCCCAATAAAAAAAGGAAAGAGAGAGAGAGGAGAAGAATGGCGAGAAGAACCCAATAAGAAGAGCAAGAGAGGAGGAAGAGGACTAAAGTAAAGTAACTCAACGGTATAACGGGAAATTAGGATCAAACATATAAAACATATAAATGGTGGATTAAAGTGAGATAATTTAAAAGATTTGGGACTAAATTATAAATATGAAGATGTGGGGGACTAAATTCTAATTTTTAAATATGTAAAGAACAGATATGTAAAAACCCCTACTTTATATGTATAGACTGTTTTAGTTGTAATATTTTTTATAATTTTTACTATATAGTATGTGCGTTTATTATATGTTTTTGAGCCAATTTGAAAGAAGTAAAACTAAAATTTTAAAATAAATATAAGATATATGAGCAGGTAAGATATGTGAAGCCCATCTTAAAATTATAAATAACTTTTGGAAGGATACTATTCATATATAGAGTATGACTTATATATAGAAATATGATTTGTATGATTATAAATAACTTTTGGAGTGATATGATTTATATAATGGTAATTAACCCAGTCAGTGTCACTCATCGCCTTTTCCTCCAAGAAGCTAGCATATATATGCTGGATAGTTGTTTTTGTAAAATTTGTATTTTTATACGTGGAAGATAATATGTGCACCGATTTTTTTGCCAGTAAAAAATTCAGATTAACTACTAAGGTCAACGATTTGTGGAGCTCGCAGGGAGAGATGTATTTGCTTTTGGTCATGAGAGGATGTAATTGAGATCGTATCTTAGAAATAATAATAATAAAATACAAAGACATGGATTTATTAGTTTCCATAAATAGGACACAAAACCAGAGTAATGTCTCAGACTTGAAATCATAATCCAAAAAGAGATCAGCTATATATAGTTCCTAATTCTCATTTTTGCTTTGAATCATAATCCAAAATTACAATTAGAAGCTTATATTTTCAATATGTTATGTGAAAACTCTTTTCTCTACCAACCGATAGAATTTGAATCTTTATCAAGTTACATCTTGATCATATTTTGACATGTAAAATTATAATTTAATCATTAAATTTATATTATTATAATATAATTTATTTATTTTTGGGTCGGAGACCCCTACCCCTTACTGTTGGCAAAGGTGTCTGCACCTTCGATGATGAGTTGTTGGGACACGTGGATCCCTAAATATCTCTACCTCCCCATTCGATTGTCTGGATTTGTCCTTGTCTCCGTCTAATTGTTATTATCGTTATTACGTTAGAAGTTGCTTTGGCAATCCGACATCATTTTCTGTTGTTTTACATTTTATAATCTTAGATGTTAGTTTGCCCATGTTATAATCAAGTATCATTTGTAAGTAAAAGGGGTTATTAGTTTGATTAAGCAGGTCATTAAGGTCTTTTCTATTGAATCCACTCTAATAGTTGAGATTACACTCCACAACTTCGGAGCTTAGTAATAAATTAGTCTATTCTCGATGAGCCTTTGGGTCTAGCAATGTCACGCTATCCTTCTATATATATAACCTCTTACCGTCAGCAAAGGTGTCTGCACCTTCGATAAGTTGTCGGGACATGTGGATCTCTAAATAACTCTACCTCTCCATTCGATTGTCTGGATCTGTCCTTGTCTCCGTCTAATTGTTATTATCGTTATTACGTTAGAAGTTGCTTTGGCAATCCGACATCATTTTCTGTTGTTTTACATTTTATAATCTTAGATGTCAGTTTGCCCATGTTATAATC
>JAYEPQ010000005.1:54358422-54443422 GCA_036321105.1 Dracaena cambodiana | reverse complement strand
TCCTAACCCTAACCCTAGCTTTCTCTTCTCTTTTCATGTCTTCACTCTAGTCTTCCTCTCAACATCATCCCCTCACATCCGATTCCGGCTTCCAAACCCTAACTTTTTCGCTGCCGCAGCAAAATTAGATCTTTACGTCATATTCTGCTAGTGCCGTCAGGATTTTGCAGCCACAATGAGTGATCACAAGGTATCTTCCTCCGTCAAAAAATCCTAATTTGTTTGTTGGTTTTCTTTGTTAATGACGTGGAGGGGATGAAAGAGAGAGAGAGAGAGAATAGAGAGGTCTCTCTCTACAATGAAAAAAATATACGTATAGTTTATTCTTCTCGATACAATTCGAATATGTGTATTGCTTGAATGCCAAATTAATTTACGTTCCATCTTTGACAAATCGAATACAAGCTTGGATAAGATGTGGATATTAAGCAAATATTATTAACTATGGTAATAGTTTCTTTTTGACAAAAATCCATTTTATACTAATTATGTCTTTATCATATATATATAAAAAAAAATGCTTCTTAATGCATTATACTGTCTGTGCAACATGTGAAACTGACTACCAGAGAGTAGCTGAGCGCCATAAAAGAATAGATCGAAAGCTACATTTGTAAAATGTTACTGGACTTTATTCTTGATATTGTCATGAATGGTTCTACGTATTTGGATATTATTCATACATTCAGATATCTCTTCGAATATGTAATATACTGTATTTATTTACATCCCAATGAAAAACACAAGGTCCAACATTAGATGTAAATATTAATTTCATCCTCACATCAATCCACTCCGACTTCAAGGAAGTCGAACTCAAAAACAGTAATTCCAAGAGAGCATGATTGATTTTAAATACAAAACTGATAATCAATTTAATTAAAAAAATTAACTTAATAGGTAAAGTCCTCAACTTTCCATTTAAACCCATAAACATCTCTTATTCTATCCAGTTTGGGACTATACTCATATATAAATACCTAACAATCTCAAGTGACAGTTATCTATGTGATCTACCAGAAAATCTTGCAAAAAACATACAGGGCAAGGAAAATTCTGCAAACCCAAACTTATTTTAAAAACTTGTAGTGTTTCAAACTCTGGACATTCTCAAAACAAAATGAAATCAAAGATTTGTTATGATAGCAAACTAAGCAAATTTGTCTGACCTTAAAAAATAAATCAAAGATGTACACGTCTAGAAACAAGAGAACATGGAACAATTTCTAATTTTCCTCACAATTAAAGAGCTGCAATGGCCATAAAATATGGCATGCTTACATAAGGCTATTTATCAAGCCTAATAAATGTTCGCCATGAAAATTGCAAGTTTTTTATATTGAAGTCATTTCAATAAAAGATTACAATCTAACGGTTTCTCGTTTACAGAAGATGAGGAAGATAGATTTCCTCTTCGTTTAAAGCTGGGTTCCTATGTAGTTATGGAGGACGATCCTGCTCTCCGTTGACACTCCGTACAATTTCTCTCAGTTGGCTAGAGGACAAAGAAAGGCTCTTGATTCTTGATCACAAGGGTAACTTTTAGGAGAAGATGTTCGTCTGAGTCTGTGTCTGTCTGTGTCTCTTTCGCTCCTCCGCATTTTATAGGGATTCTAGAGTAACGTCCCACCTCATTTGCTCGACCGTTAGCTCCCACTAATCGAGAAGTGCCGTCATATTCGTTAGGTGGTTGCTCCCCCAATCGAAATAGTGCCGCTGCATTCGTTTGGCAGTTAGCTCCATGATCTGAGATGGCAATTCTCTTGTTCGGGTCAGATGGCTTTGCATGTCGGATGACTTTGTATTAAACCCCTACCCGGATGCTATGGCCAGTATCGCGAATCTCAATTTTAGATTCGCAAACATGTTCTGTCGTCTGGGTCGCGAACCTCAGTCTCTTACGTTCGTGGATCCGTCGAGTTGCGGACTTCCAACTCTGAATTCGCGGATCTGCTTTGTTTTCCAGAATTTTTCTCCGACAAAACCCCCTCTAAAGTTTTCAAAACTCTCGTGATTTCTGAGAAGTTTTGGAATACTTTGGATATATTATTCTGTATTAGAATCTTCATTTTTCATCTCTCTGGGAATACAATTCTGTATTAGAATTCTTCTTCGATTGCCGACAACATGACTCTGTCTTCATATCTCGAACTCTCATCTTTGAAAGGAACACGACCCTGTATTAGCGCCGTGAATTTGCTGCTTTTGAAAGAAAACGCGACACTGTATTAGCGCCACAATCTTCAATTCTTGAAATATACGACTCTATGTTAGGGTCGCATATTCGCATTTTGGAGAAAAAGATGACTCTATGTTGGGGTCGCAAACTTTTACTTTGGAAGGAACAGACTTTGTATTAGGATCGCGAACTTTCATTTTGGAGAAGAAAACGACTCTGTGTTAGGGTCGCAAACTGTCTTTTAGGAAGATCGCAACTTTGTATTAGGGACGCAAGTTTTCGCTTTGGAGAAGACAACGACTCTATGTTAGGGTCGCAAACTGAAATTTCTGAAGGATCGTGACTCTGTATTAGGGATGCGAGCTTTCACTTTGGAGAAGAAAGCAACTCTGTGTTAGGGTCGCAAACTAAAACTTCTAAAGGATCGCGACTCTGTATTAGGGACGCGAGCTTTCACTTTGGAGAAGAAAGCGACTCTGTGTTAGGGTCGCAAACTAAAACTTCTGAAGGATTGCGACTCTGTATTAGGGACGCGAGCTTTTACTTTTTTGGTTGCGGAAAGGCCGAAAGGCGGTTGCTTTTTACGGCGTAAGAATTGAGACGTTCTCTGAGCCGCATTAAATGCAAAGGTACCCATGAGATTTGGGCCAGATATCACGTCTATCCAGAGATCTCGGCCATCAAATCATTTGCTATATAACCTCCACTTTATGAGAGAGGCTACTCTTATCTCAAGAAATTTGAAATCCGAGTTCTTCGTTAGAGTTCCTCAGACTTCTCGTCTTCAACCTCCTATAGGTTTCGATTCTCTGTGCGAAGGATTTTCTCAATCTGCAAAAGATACCAAAAAAACCTTCTTCCTCCGATGCGGCTGCCAGTGGTCATCAAGTTCTTTTTAGCAACCTCTAGTTTAATAGTGGTTCGGCAGGAACCCTTGATTGGAGGTAATAAAAATAACTTTCGAAAGGCAGTCCCTTTCTCAGAAATTTTCTTATATTGAATTTGAATTTCTTTTGCAGTCAATTATGCCTTGAATCCTTGGCCTAAGGATCATTATTTCGGACACTCGGATGGCTATGATGGGAAGAAAGAGTTCAGATTTGGTCATGTCCTTCCACATTGTACAGCATTAGACAACCAAGAGAGAGAAGACAAAATTCTCCATCATTCTCGCTCAACATTACGAGAATTGATAACTAATGCACCTTTTGAAGGAGATGATCAGTCTCCCTATGCAAACCCGCCTTTCTGTTTGGGGACCATGTTTCGGTGCCCTATAGCGGTTTGGAAGATAGAGATTACAAGTGGCTTAGTCAAGTTGAATGTCGCTACTTGTTTCTTTCCAATATGGAGAGGTCTTATCCGTTCTTATTCTTTCAATCCCTTTCCGTGCCGAGACGAATGGACTGGCACATAAACAGGCCGCAAGACAGCATCTTATTGGGGGTTTTAATGCTCAAGGTGTTTTTCCTCGTAGTACTGGAAAACACTTTTGTGGATTGCTTCCGGGACTGCTTAAACATGACCTCCCCAGAAGCGAGGTTACCATAATCGCATAGACTTTCCTGTACTGATTCACCAATGTACAAGGGGAGTTTCATGTTCAGGATTTTCATCCCCCTGGATGGGTTCACTGCTCTTCAAAAGGAGAGTGGACAGTCTTGACTGACTTTTTTCTAAAGACTTTCAAAGATCAACTTCATTACGCATGGCTATATCGTGCTATCAGAGCTATTCAGCACGGTATTCCTGCTAGCAGATTTCATTTTTTTCCTCTACTAGAACTGTACAATCCTGATACTTGCACCATTTTCTGCTCTCGAGGCGAATTGGGTCTTGCCCTTCATGAAATGTATGAAATTTGAGGCTTACCCATGGGAGACATCCCGTATGAAGAGTATGTCCCCACTGGGGAAGAACTCCATCTGCTGAAGGCCCAGGACCCTTTGACCTATGATACTTACTGGGAATTACTCTGTCACTACCATATTTGCACCCACACATTCGGCACCCGCAGTTTGAAGCCAAAGAAGTGGCTGCAGTATCTTCTAACCAATTTTTCCAAGGGTAATCCTAATTTTACTTGCCTTTCTCCTGTTTCTGAAAAGGAGGTTGAGAGAAGAATCACAAATTTCGGGACAAATGCTTATGTCGCCGAATCTGATGAGGACGTTTTCAAAGCTGGGACGTCTTTTGAGAGCTTTCATTATCAGGCTCTTCAAGCTTTATCTGATCCTGCATTCTTGGCGGGTTATTTGATGGTATGGTTGAAAAAATGTGTTATTCCTTCGCAGGAAAACATACCCGTTAGGGCTGTATACCCAGCCGTCCTACTAGTATTAGGTAGACGACTCAGTCTGTTGCCTGTGATGGTGTGCAGCATCCAAAGCGGACTGAGGAGATTATCTAATAAATTCTGTAACGTGAAGAAGGAGCAGGGGAAGAAAGGGGATCCGGTCATTAAGACTCCTAATCCTCGTGTAGAACTCCCTTATACTTATTTGATGGCTTGGCTGGTTCTACATTGCCCCGCTTTGATGAGTCCTGTCGACTCGCAGATCGACTTAAGTGCTCCCAAAGTGCAGCACTACGAGAGGTCGCAATGGAGAGGGGGCTACATGGCCTCGATCCGCAAAACTTTCCGTCATTTCTCAACTTTTGAGTTATTCAGATGTTTTCCATACTTCCCAAATGCTGGGTACGGAGAGAATTTCACGGATACTGCCAGTGCCGATAAATTCACGACTCTGTCCTCAGGGTGCTTCTGGTGGTTGATAAACATCCATTCAGGACATCTGGTTCTTCATTTGGGGAACCATTGCTACATAGAGCCTTACTACCCGAGTCGTTTTGCTCTATAGTTCAGATATGATCAACTTTATGTTGGTAATCACAATAGAGAGATAAGTTTTGTTGGGAATGCTCTTGAGGGAGCTCGAGCTTGGTTTCTCTTCATCGCAGGTGGAACTCAGGCCAGATTTGATCTTCCGCTCAAAACTCCAAATTCGAGTATGAGCTTCAGTTTTTGTAAGTGGTTCGCAGATGCTAATTCCGCTTTCCAGAATTTCAACATAAATCATAACGGTCTGCGGGAGATCAGAGCTTGGTATGCCCAGAAAAGAAAGGCTGGCAGTACGAAAGTGGCAGGGATGGAAAACTTCAGGGGAGACAGTGCATCTAATGAATCAGAACTGATAACTCAACAGAGAGAAGAGGTCAATAATGCATCAGCTCAAACTCCTCTCCTGATGCTTCTCCTCTCCCGACATCGAAGAAGACTTCTTCTCAACCGCAATCTTCTCCCAAGAAATCTTCACATAAGCGGAAGAGACTAAGGTGCCTCAGTGACTTGCCTACCATTCCGCAGGGGATTGATTTGCATACCACCCCATCTGAAATTGGCACTGTAACACCCACTCTGGTTCCTAAGTCCCTTGTTGAGGAACCCGAGGAGGATGAGAATGACTCATTTTTAACTCTCCGCTCCCTTAAGAGGCATCAGAGTCAAGGACCTGTTCTCTGCAGTGATCCTACTCCCGTTACTCAAGAGGGTTCTAACCCCTATTTGTCACGTCACTGTTGAAGTCGGTGTTTCTCTGGCATACAAGAGGATTCTACAGCTCCTGTTGCTCAACGCATTGCAGATGACGAAGTACAAATCATTGGGGAGATTTGTGCATCAGATCCTCCAAAAGTAGCACCTCCTTCAGGAAGTCAGGATGATTGTGAAGACGACTATAATGTCGACAGTGATAATTTTCAATCTTCAACCCCCCATCAGACCATGGTAAGTATGTCTATTTGAGCGAGGATGTTCGAACCAAGGTATAGGGGCCTGAAGTGTTTGGTCCTGAGGTGTACGGACTTGGAGAATCCAGTGTCCAACCTTTAGGTCTGCATCTTATTCCTTTCGCAATTATGTTATTATCAAATGATACTGTAACTTTTAACTATTAACTTTCTCCTTTTGCTAGCTCCAGTTTCAACTCCAGATGCGAAGGTAGTTCGCCAGATGACACCATCGCGGGAGCTGACATTGATGAGGCGACCGAAGTTACCCCTTCTACTGTTGATACCACGGAAGCAATGATCCCCGAGACTACTGTGTCTACGGTTTTGGCCGAAGCTGCTTCAACCAATATTTTGGTTCAAGATGCTGCAACTGGTAGCTCTGCTGAGGTCTCCAGAAGTCCCATTCCTCCTAATACTGGCCTGGTTGCCCCTATACAACAGAGTGTGGATCAATCCGCCTCTGCCTCAACCAGTATTACTCCCTCTTATACAGAGATTGATATGCTTGAGATTGATTTATTGAAGGATACGGTGGAGACCTTCCTTCACTTCCTTGACCACTGCATTGATAAAATACTGAAGGGGGCTTCTTTTGCTTCACTCGCTAATGTTCTCAATATTTATTTAACTGGTATCGTCAGCATTGGTTGAGAGGATAAAGATGCTCCCTTTAGCCTTATGATAACTCAGCTTTAAAAGCATACTGAATTCCTATCAAAATCCAGAAGTGCTGATAAATCTGAGATAGTGGAAATCATTTTCGAAAAGCTGAAAGAGGAACAACTTAGGTTCTAGAAGGAGACCTAGGAGAAGGCAAATGCTTGAAAAGCCTCCTTAGAAAAGGACCAATCAGACCGCGAGTCTCTAGTTCTTCAAGTGGAGGCCGCTGCTTCAATTGTCAAGGACCATGACCAGGCTATCGTTAGGACTCAAGAGACTATTGCCAAAACTCAAGCTTTCTTGGCCAAAATCACCAAGGAGCGTGATAAGTCAATGAGGAATCTTGCCAACTTATCGCGCCAGCGGGATAATATAACCAAAGATCTCCAGGCGATACAAGCTGAATTGGATATGCTGGAGGCTTCTGCAGCGCAGAATGTTGTTGCTAGTAATGAGAAATTACATCGTCAAGCTACTGTCCAAATTTATGAGACCCTCCAACAAGACATTAATGATGCAGAGGTGAAAATGAAAGCCCTCTTGAATCATTGAACTGTAAAACCTTGTATACATCTGTTTTGATTCTCTGCTCTCTCTTTTGTAATAGTTCCCCTGTCATTTATAGAAAACCTGATTTTGGCCTTCCAAGGCATGGCTTTGCAGTTGTTCTTCAAAAATTTGTAACGAACTTAACATCTTTTGTCTGAAGTTTGCGAATCACTGTAAAACTCTAGTATATGTGTATATGTTACGCGACTTTCATAAGTCATGTGAAGTCTAGAGGTTTGCAGATTAACACAATCCATACTTAATTCGCAACCCTGATTCTGGAATTTTGGTTCGCGATATTTCATCTGGAAGTTTGCGGAATAGACTGTAGACTTTTTCAGAATTTGTAGAGACTTCTGCGAGCCATGAGATGAAGTTGTCGGGCGTGAAATCCCAAGCGTTATAAGTCTTCATTAATGACGAGATCTCCGGGCTGTGATATCCAAACGTCCCATGCAACAGTAATAAATTCTGTTGAGATCTGAACTGAAAATCTTGATCAAAAATTTCGGTTTTATCTTTTCTAAACTGAAGATCACGGTCACCAGACTATCTATATAAGGCACATGATCTCTTTAATGGAAGATCACTCAGCCGTGAGAAAATTTCTTCCCTACTTTCTTCCCTTCCTTTCTTTTGTGGCCGATCTACCTGTGCAGCCTTTTTTATCTGAAGTAATGGATGAGAACTGGCATGTTTCAAGACCTCCAGACTGCACCAAATCAGCGGGGTGTTCCACCGAAAAGGTTCTTCTGACCGTAGTCTTTTTTCTTAATTAAGGTAAACCTCTTCTTCTTATTTATATCCTCATCTTCCTTCTTTTTCTTCCCTTTTTTTTTTAGGGATTTAACTTGGTTATAAGAGATAACCGTAGTCATTCTCCTTAACAATGATCCAGACCCGATGGGCTTGTAATTGCTTCCAATATCTCGAGGGTCTTGGAAGGTCTCATGATTTTTTTATGAGAGAAAAGATTTTGGGACTGTGGCATTGTTTTTCTTCTTTCCTAATACTCTACAAGATTGGGGTACTAATGACTAGAATCTTGAATTTGTCCAATCTCTCATATTGTACGTTTGGGGTGTGCACTTGGTATGCTAGTTTTGAGTTAATCAAGTCACTGACATCATCACTAAGGGAACCAACCAGGAGGTCCCTGATTGTGATCGAAAAGAAGAAACAGGATTATACTCTTGAACCGTCCTTTAAGAGGAGGCTACAAGAGCAAATTGGAAGTGGGAGTTTCAGGAGCAAACTTTTTGATCCGAGCCATCCTAAAAAGACAACTACAGAAGCAAGTTTGTTATTCCAGAAGAGTCTGTAAGAGCAGACTACTGCTTTTAAGCCATCCTTGGGAGAGGAGGCTACAGAAGCAAACTTTTCCTTTTTTTTAGTGATTTATATTCATCCTCGTTGACTGCGTAATACTGGAGAATTCTCTGTAATCTTGATATGATGATGAATAAAGAAACTCTTTTCTTTTTACATAACTAAGAGTATCTAATGGATGATTCTTTGATTACCAGAGATAACTGTTAACTTAATAATCTTGAAATCAATCAAAATTTTCCAAGTACCTAAAATTACTACGAATGAAAGAACTTCTTGTTGACAAATTTGATTCGCCAGAGGTATTTTTAACTTGGCAATTTAGAAAGAAGGAAAAAAAAATGTGCTTCGTCAGAGGTATTTTTAACTTGGCAATTTAGAAAGAGGGAAAAATGTGATTCGCCAGAGGTATTTTTAACTTGGCAATTTAGAAAGAGGGAAAAATGTGATTCGCGACCTAAAGATTTTTAGTCCGGAATCAAGAATTTTCATTAATGAACTTCTGATTACAGAGAAGTTTTTTGTTCATAATTTGCATAGAACTACCCAGGTCGTATTACAACTGGTGTTCTGCAATTTCACTAAGAATAATACTTTTTCAGGAATTTACCGTTAATCGGCATCATAATCTTATCACCAATCGGTTTCGCCAACCGATATGCGCCGTTGGAATAAACAGTATCAATGACAAAAGGTCCCTCCCATTTTGGCTGGAACTTTCCCCTAGGCATTTTGTTAGTTATGATCGGTCTTCTGACTGATAGAACCAGATCATCCTTCTTGAAAGTTCTTCGTTTAGCCATTTTGTTAAAGGTTCTGGAGATCCGCGCCTGGTATAGTTCAATATTCTGTTGAGCTTCGAAGCGCTTATCATCTAAGACTTCTAATTCTTGGAGCCTTTGTTGATGCTTTCTTCTTCAGTCATCCTAGTTGTTAATGCGACCCGCAACGATAGGATTTGGATTTCCAAAGGCAAGACTGCTTCTGATCCGTATACCAAGGAGAAGTGCGTGGCATTGGTGGGAGTTCGGGCTATGGTGCGATACGCCCATAGGCACTTACCGAGCTTTTCGTCCCCGTCCCTTTGATTGGATGATACAATTTTTTTAAGAAGTTTTACAATGGTCTTATTGAAAGTTTCTGCTAGACCATTAGCTGCAGGGTAATATGGCAATGAAGTTACATCCTCGATCTTGTACTTGTTACAGAATCTGGAATACACTTGGCTCACAAACTGGGGTCCGTTGTCATGAATTATTCTTCTGGGCAGCCCGAAGCGATAAAGCACATGGTGCTTGATGAATTTGATAACATCTGACGACTTTACTTCGGTTAGGGAAATGGCCTCAGTCCATTTCGAAAAGTAATCTGTTATAGCTAAAATGAACCGGTGTCCCCTTGTTGATGGTGGAGAAATTAGCCCTACAATGTTCATGCCCCATTGCTCAAATGGCCACGATGTAGCCGTTGGGTAGAGATACTCCGGAGCTTGATGTATAAAATCCGCATGTAGTTGGCAGGCCCTACACTTCTTGGTGTATTTAACCGCTTCTGTCATCATCTTAAGCTAATAATAACTCATCCTTCGGATTCTATCCCAGAGTTTTGGTCCTGGCTGGTGTGCTCCACAGATACCGGCGTGAGCTTCTTCGAGTACTTTTTGAGTTTCGCGGTTGGAGAGACAGCGAAGTAAAATTTCATAATAAGATTTCTTATACTATGTCTGAAGCTCTGTGTTGTAGTAGAACCAGACAGCCCTTCTCTGAATTGCTCTAGCTTCTTTTGGATTTTCGGGTAATATACCGTAAAGGACATAGTCTATATAAGGAAAACGCCAATCTCTCGGTTCTAGGCTTGATTCGAAAACGTCAGCTTCGTCTTTCTGCGGTTCTTTCATTTCCTCTCTGAGCTCATCCTTTGGACAAAATAATTCTTTGCTTTCTACAGTAATTTGCCTTCTAGCATGTGTTCGTCGCAAAAGTTCCTTCGCTTCCTTCCATTGAATACATCTTAGATTACAACGGGAGTGAACAAGATATAAAAAGAGAACAAACGAGAGGATTTTATAGTTCAATCTCTCTCTTTTACAATATTGTTGTGGGATCTGTGGCGATGGGATCTATAGTAGTTCCTTTGGACGATCGGTACGTTGAAATCTTCTCTTTTAAAGATATCGGCCGAATATAGACGATCTTCTCTGGTTTTGATTTGTTCAAGGCTCTCTCGCGTAACTCAAACTTCTCAAGAACTCCAGAAAGAAGATGGTGACTTTTTCTGATCTTCACGAACTCAAAGCTCTGTGCGTAACTTGAATTCTCCAAGATTTCAGAAGATGATCAGCAAAGGCTTCAAGGCTCTCTCGCGTACTTGAATTGCCAAAGGATCGATAGGAGACTTCCGATGCTAAAAAGAAGACCCCCTAGGGTTTCACCAGGAAGATATTTATAGCCCCAGGTTAATGCAAGAGTTTCTATCTAAATAGAACTCGTCATTATCAGGGATTCCAATCAAATATCTTAGTTTTGATGGAATTCTGATTAGACTTGATTCGGGTATTTGGATAAGCCCAAAATCATAATCTCAATCAATTTGAGATTCTGGTTATCTGCTTACGCGGAGCTTTAATCGCATCAAAACGCGGCGCTAAATAACCAAAACGCGGAGCTAACGCGGAGCTATTGATCATCTCCGCGTTTTACTCAAACGCGAGGCTAATACATGCCAGACTGCGGAATCAACGCGGAGCTATTAAACATCTCCGCGTTTTATTCAAACGCAGGGTTAATGTAACCAAACGCGGGGCTAATGTAACCAAACGCGGGGCTATTGAATTAGCTCCGCGTTCTGTTGTGGAAAATCCTTTTAACTTAGAAATTTTCACTGCCAACAGAACCCCCTCCAACGTTTTCAAAATGGCTTAGACTTTAGCAGATTTTGAAATACTTTGGATATCTAAACTGAAACGCGGAGTTAGAATACCAAGTCTATGCAGCGTCTTCCGAAGGTAAAAACCTCATCTTCTGGTTTTCTAAGAACCATTCTGAGATATTTTGGCTTAATTTTAATCTGGACGATTGCTTTGTCTTGTCGGCGAGATCGCCGTTTTATTGTGTCGCCCCTGCGCTTGAAACGCGGGGTTTTACTAGTAGTCTCAATGAATCCGCGAGGCTATCTTTGATTAGCAGTCGCGATAAATTGCGAGGCTATCTTTGATTAGCAGTCGCTATGAATTGCGAGGCTATCTTTGATTAGCAGTCGCTATGAATTGCGAGGTTATCTTTGATTAGCAGTCGCGATGAATTGCGAGGCTATCTTTGATTAGCAGTCGCTATGAATTTGAAAGAGAAGGAAAGAGCAGAAAGAAATCTTGTCCCCCTTTACGCGAAGTTATCGCATCATCCTCTGCATTTAAAGCGCGAGGCTATTTCTTCAACTGTGCGCGGAGTTAGCTTAGCTCCGCGTTTTCATTCTTTTGGAAACTCTGTTCCTTTTGCAGTAAGTTCAATCCTTTCTGAAGAGGAATGTATGTGGGTCCATCGATCTTCATCAGCAGAAGTGACTCTAAGAAAGTCAGAAGCATATACTTTACAACATAGTTGCAGGTTTCAAACTCTGGCTCCGAGAGATAAACTCTTGAAGGGGCTGTAAATAGGGAGCTGCAGCACTTGCAGTGCAAAATCGCAGCACTTGCCTTTCCTCTCGTGCTTCATTTCGGATGACAGATCCTAGTTGATATTTGCAGAGGAGATCTTTTGCATGTGAACCAGGGAACTGAACTTCAACACCCTGTAGAGAAATCTTACTGTTCTTTTGCATGTGAACCAGGGAACTGAGCTTCAACACCCCGTAGAGAAATCTTACTGTTTCGTTATTTGATGAGTTAATCATGTAAAAGCTTTTGGGAGAGTTATAACTCCTTCTTTGTAATCTCTTCTTTTATGAATAAAGATAAATTATTTTTTTCTCTATCTGTTGGCTTCAATAAACTTGCTTGCTCAACAAACAGATGGTCAATAATTTTGGTAAAATAGTCTAAGGCACTTCTGCGTGACTTAGATTACTAATCCAAACGATCGGATAAGGATCATTTTAACTTAGATAGAAGCGCCTAATTGCACTCGTCAAAAATCCAAATTTTTCCATGAAAACGCGAAGCTAAGGCACAGGCTATCCTCGCGTTTTGTAATGTTGCGCGGAGTAAAACAACTTCGCGTTTTCCATCATCGCGCGAGGCTAATAGCTTCGCGTTTTTGAGAGTAACTGACTAGTCACTTTCTCCGAAACTCGCGCCGAATTCCAAGAGGCGGTTTCCCTCATTTAAATGAAATCCCTATTCTTTATCCTTCTCACTTTATTTGAGAATTTTCCAGAAACTTTAGAGATTCAGGCGATCAGAGTTCAGGCGACCCGATCTTCTTCCGACCGATTTTCTCCAGATTTTCAGTCGATTTTTCCTCAGCAATGGCACCCAAAACTCGTGCTACTTCTCGAGTGGCTCCATCATCGGCGACTGGCGCAAGCAGTGGTGGCGGCGGCCAAGGCAGCGACGCGCCAGCCCACATTTCGCCTATCGGGGGTAAGAATCCTTCCATCGAGACTCTTTAGAACATTTCTAGAGTGATTTGGCTTAAATTTAACTGATCAATCAACTCTTTTACCGGCGAGATCGCCGTACTCCCGCCGTAAGGCTTGGAGAAGAAGAAGAGTCTCTGACTGCCTTCTTATGCGAAGTTATCGCGTCATCCTCGCGTTTAAAGCGCGAGGCTATTTTAAGTAGCAATCGCGCTGAAAACGCGAGGCTATTTTAAGTAGCAATCGCGCTGAAAACGCGAGACTATTTTAAGTAGCAGTTGCGCTGAAAACGCGAGGCTCTTTCAAGTAGCAGTCGCGCTAAAAACGCGAGGCTATTTCAAGTAGCAGTCGCGCTAAAAACGCGAGGCTATTTCAAGTAGCAGTCGCGCTGAAAACGCGAGGCTATTTCTGCGCGGTCTAATCTTTAGCTTCGCGCGGCGCTATTCTTAACTTCGCGCGTTCTAATTTTTAGCTTCGCGCGTCCATACTTAGAGAAATTTTCTGCGCTAGAGAAACTTTTCTCATTCTGCTTTCTTTTTGCAGTAGGATATTCGATGGAATCTCTTCCCCACAAGAACTACTTCGGCTTTGCTGGGGGTTCTGATCCCTAGGGCCAATTCCGTTTCACTACCATCCTGCCCTCATATAAGCCAGACCCGAAGGAGCGCAAGGAGAAGTTGATCAAGTATCATCCCACCACTGCGAGGGAGATCATAACTGATGCGGCTTTTGAAGATGTGAACAGAAAGGCGATAGAGAAACCCGCCTTCCTCTTTGGAGACCAGATAGACCACTCAGATGAGATCCTTTCTGAAGGGGAACGCGTTTGGCTATATAACTCAGGCGAAATGTTGATGTTTTTGTCTAGAATGGATCGTAGCTATCCTCTGGTCTATCTTCAGAGGCTGGCAATGCCTCGAGAATTAAAGTGGGGACTGACTCAAGAGCAAGATGGCGTCCCAACAGGCAAATTTGGTGCAAAAGGGGTTTATCAAGATGGTTCCTCCAGATGCATTACTGGTTTGCTTCCAGACCGATTTGGCAAGGAGCTTCCAGTGGGAGAAGTCCCATCTCGTGCCCGAACTTTCTTAAGTGAGTTCTTGGCGAAGGATGGTCAGTACCCGGCTAGCGACTTCAGGATGCCTGGCTGGGTTCATTCTTCTAACAATATGTGGTGGGCACGCCTTGTTCAGTACATGCTGGATTCCCACGAGCCCATTTTAAAGGATATTGGCTTGTATAAAGCCATCAGGAATGTCCAATTCGGGTTTTCCCAGAGTGCTTATCACTTTTACTGCCTTTTGGAGATGTATAACCCTGAAACCTGTACTTTCTTTACTCCAGTGGGTGAGCTAGGGTTCGCTCTCCACGAGATGTTTGAGGTTTCTGGGCTCTCGATGGGTGAAATCCCTTACGAGGAGTATATCCCTACCACCGATGAGTTGAACATGCTATTGGCGAGGGACGAGCGCATCCATGCCACATATTGGGAGATGATGTGCCATTATCATATTTGCGCTGACTTGACGGGTGCGCGTAATCACGGTATTGGCCACAAGAAGTGGGCCGAATATCTCTTTGCCAACTTAAATTCTAAGGATAGCTCGGCCATTATCCATGGTCATCCACCCATCTATGGCTCAGAGATTGATCACCGTATTGCTAAGGGCAGCCATCTATTATATTATACCACTGAATCCAATGAGAATGGATACGGTCCCGGTACTTCATTTAAGAGCTATCACTATCAAGCCCAATTTCCGATCTCCAACAGAGGTCTCATTGCCGGGTTTTTGATGCTGTGGCTCAAAAGATGCGTCGTGCCGTCATTGCCCAAGGAAGCGATTGCAATGACCGTGGTATATCCAGCGGTTCTTCTTGCATACGGCCGACCCCTTGGACTCCTTCCCGCCATGGTATGCAATTTGCAATATGGACTGAGGGTGCTCTGTCGTGATTTCCTCCCTACTATTAAAGTCAAGGGGAAAGGAAAGGGCAAGTCGAAGGAGACTGCCCAGCCGAAAACTCCAAACCCTAGGGTGGAGATGCCCTACACCTATTTGATGGCGTGGCTCGTCTTGCACTGTCCCTCCTTAATGAGTGCACCAGAGCGTCGTTCGGGCGAAAAGTGCTTCCTTGTAGAACTGTATGAACGTTCTTCATGGAGGCAGAATTATATGTCCCAGATTCGGAAGACTCTTCATAGCTTTCAGAATTACGAGATCTTCCGGTGTTTTCCTGACTTTCCCGGCGGAGGATATGGGACAAGGCTGAAAGATGCCGTGGGAGCAGATAAGTTCTCTACTTTATCTGCAGGAGCGTTCTGGTGGCTTCTCAGTCCCGGACACTTGGTGTATCGTCAAGATCTCCAGTGTCAGATTGAGCCATATACTCCGAGTCGCTTTGCTCGCCAGTTTGGATATTCTCAACTTTATGTGGGCAATCCAAATAAAGATCTCGCTTACGAGGGGAATTTATACGAAGGCGCTCGTGGCTGGTTCCATTTTGCAGCTGGCGGGACCGAGGCTGAATTCTCCTTGCCCCAGAAGGTGCCAGAATTGGCCATGACCCTCAGCTCCTGCAATTGGTTCAACATTGCGAATGCTGACGTGTCCGGCTTCTCTCTCAATCGCAGTTGTTGCAAAGAGATTGAAGCCCTCTATATTAGCCGCCAGGGTGCTTCTAGGGTAAGGATAAAAGGAATGGAAGAATTCCTTGGCGCTGCGGCTGAGCCTTCGGATGTCAGCGAATCAGACGATGATGCCGGTGATGATGACGACAATACTGGTGCTGGTGGAGTTCCTCAGCCTGTTGTCAGTCGTTCCCTGAGTCCAACTCTCAAACGCCGCGGCGCTTTAAAGAAAAGGCCGGGTAAGAAGCAAAAACTGGCACGGAAAACTTTGATAGCCCCCCAAGAAGTGGCTATCAAATTTGCTTCCAACTTGTTGGCTTCAGCTGTACCCCCAGTGTTGGCAAGGGAGGATGAACCTGCTAAAGCTCCAAGTGTTGCTGAGGTTTCGGCTCCTTCGGCCGTAAAGCCTGTGGCAGAACCTGGGGCGCAACTGACGGGTAGCGAGAAGGGTACACTGCTGGAAACGACAATGGCTCCCCCTTCAAGTCCGACAACTGGACTTGTATCGCCCGGTATGGCCTTTAGCATTTTATCTTTCGCCTGTTTTTATTTTAACGTAACACTGCTTTTCTGGTCTTCTGAAATGCAGGTGATCAACTTCTTTCGCCAATGCACTCTACTACCCAAGTAGAGTCTGACGATAGAATGGACCATTCCGGCTCTGTTGGCGGTGTGGGTAGCTCTGCTGGTGAGTTTGCGGCTGATTATTCCACACCGGCTCCTGCCTCTGTTTCCTCTTTAATTCCCCCAATTGACGAATTGGGAAGTGACGAGAGAACTGAAATTATTATCGCAGCTGCTGCTAATGAGGCTACACCTTCTCCTAGCATGCCATCTCCAATGCCAGTCTGTTCCACTGAGACATTTCCCACAGTCATTGGCGTGCCCTCTCAGTCAGTGATTTTAACATCGTCTGTTGTCGTAGCTGCTGAGATACCTGCAACTCTTCCGACTTCAAGCCTTCCAGCAGGGGAGGAGAATAATTTGAAATTCTCGTTCGAAGATGCTTCTCCCACCGGAGGAGTTTCAGGCAAAGTGATTCCATCTTCTCTTCCTGTTGGTGGGGGTACCCAAGTGATCTGTACTGACGGTACTTCGTCTGGGGTCTCCAGCTCTTCCAGATCTGCACTGGCTCTACTGGTCCCCCATATTATGAATTTAATGCAGGGACGGGCATCTTCTATTCCAATTCCAGCAACTACTGCTCCCTTTCTCACGACACCTCTTTTGGCATTACCTACTTTGCCTACCGACACTGCAAATCCTCTTGAAAGACTTTTCGGCTTCACTGTCGAGGATTTTATGCATTTGTTAAGAAGATGTGTCGAGATGGTTCTTGCTGGCCATGATTTCTTCAACTTCGCACGTCCACTGTTACTCCGCTATTTAGGAAATATCGAAGAATTCGGTAGACAAGATCGAGCAGCTCCATACCGGGCCCGCCTTACAGCCTTAGAAGAGTAGGTGACCACGCTACACACACTCCGTCAGGCGGATGTGGAGGCGATCACTGAGATAGAGCTGGCGCGGCTTCAAGCAAAATCCTTATCTCAAAGAAATATTTTAAGGCAGCAGGAGGAGAGATGGTCTCAGGAGCTGACAGAGCTCCAGGCCAGTCGGGAATCCGTTCTTGGCGACCTGCAGAGGGTAAACTTCGGAATTGAGGAAAGTCAGGCGGCCATCTCTAAAGCCCAGGAGACGATTGCGAGAGCTCGGGCCACCTTGATAGAAAATGAACTCCGATTAGGAGAATCTGTCAAGAAACGGGAGATGTTGCTTGTCCAGCAGGAGCAGATTCAGCAGGAAGAGATGGCCAGGAATCGTGCCATAGAAGAATCTCGTCAGCAACAACTTACAATAAGTGATGATGAGTTGCGTAGGCAAGCTCAGCAAACCGTGGAGGCTTCTCATCGTAGAAATTTGGACGAGACAATAAACCAATTGAGACTCCTGGGAGGCCAATAGTTTTATCTCTCTTTACGCTTTTATCTTCCTTGTAATAAGAACTTCGTAAACAGGAGAGAGATAATCTTACGATGTTTCTTTGAAATTATTTTTGTATCTTCACCTTTTTAATAAAGATGATTCTTTTGACTCTTTTATTTGCCGGCTTCAAAACAGATTTGCTTGCCTAACAAATAACCTATCGTCAAAACGATTTATCTCAGTATCATTTATACTCAATTTCTTGAACCGAAATAATAATTAAAGTTTAATATGAGATTTTTAGCAAACCCCCAGTTATTAACGGATTTGATTAGCCTTTACCAACTACCGTTTGAGTTGGGCTAGCCATGTTATTCCCCTCAACATGGTGAGTTGTCGAGGAGTACGTTTGGGCTTAAATGCCAAACTTTTCCTCTTCCCTTTACTTTATCGGTATTGGGCGATTCATACTTTCACCCCAGCATGATGGGTTGGCGAGAAACTTGTTCTCTTCCCATTGCCTAGTTGGCGTTGGGCAACTCATACTTTCACCCCAGCATGATGGGTTGGCGAGAAACTTGTTCTCTTCCCATTGCCTAGTTGGCGTTGGGCAATTCATACTTTCACTCCAGCATGATGGGTTGGCGAGAAACTTGTTCTCTTCCCATTGCCTAGTTGGCGTTGGGCAATTCATACTTTCACCCCAGCATGATGGGTTGGCGAGAAACTTGTTCTCTTCCCATTGCCTAGTTGGCGTTGGGCAATTCATACTTTCACCCCAGCATGATGGGTTGGCGAGAAACTTGTTCTCTTCCCATTGCCTAGTTGGCGTTGGGCAATTCATACTTTCACCCCAGCATGATGGGTTGGCGAGAAACTTGTTCTCTTCCCATTGCCTAGTTGGCGTTGGGCAATTCATACTTTTACCCCAGCATGATGGGTTGGCGAGAAACTCGTTCTCTTCCCATTGCCTAGTTGGCGTTGGGCAATTCATACTTTCACTCCAGCATGATGGGTTGGCGAGAAACTGGTTCTCTTCCCATTGCCTAGTTGGCGTTGGGCAATTCATACTTTCACCCCAGCATGATGGGTTGGCGAGAAACTTGTTCTCTTCCCATTGCCTAGTTGGCGTTGGGCAATTCATACTTTCACCCCAGCATGATGGGTTGGCGAGAAACTTGTTCTCTTTCCATTGCCTAGTTGGCGTTGGGCAATTCATACTTTCACCCCAGCATGATGGGTTGGCGAGAAACTTGTTCTCTTCCCATTGCCTAGTTGGCGTTGGGCAATTCATACTTTTACCCCAGCATGATGGGTTGGCGAGAAACGTGTTCTCTTCCCATTGCCTAGTTGGCGTTGGGCAATTCATACTTTTACCCCAGCATGATGGGTTTGCGAGAAACTCGTTCTCTTCCCATTGCCTAGTTGGCGTTGGGCAATTCATACTTTTTAGGTCAGAGGCGCTTAATTACACATGCCTAAAAGAAAAATTGGGGGCTGTTCAAACTTGAGAACTGAGCACACCAGGTTTGGGTCAGAGGCGCCAAACTGCGCATGCCCAAGAAAAAGACTAATGGTGGTTCAAACTTGAGAACCAAACAGGAGGTGGTTCAAGACTCTCTCGCGTAACTTGAACTGGGCACTCCAAACACACCAGGTTTAGGTCAGAGGCGCCAAACTGCGCATGCCTAATAAAAAGACTGGAGGTGGTTCAAACTTGAGAACCAAACTCACCACGTTTAGGTCAGAGGCGCACAATGCGCATGCCTAATAAAAAGACTGGAGGTGGTTCAAACTTGAGAACCAAACGCACCAGATTTAGGTCAGAGGCGCCCAATGCGCATGCCTAATAAAAAGACTGGAGGTGGTTCAAACTTGAGAACCAAACTCACCAGATTTATGTCAGAGGCGCCCAATGCGCATGCCTAATAAAAAGACTGGAGGTGGTTCAAACTTGAGAACCAAACTCACCAGGTTTAGGTCAGAGGCGTCAAACTGCGCATGCCTAAGAAAAAGAGAAGACGCGTATCTCCAGGGGTACTAAGAATAGTATTTCTTTAGAAATTTGCCATTGATTGGCATCATCATCCTGTCGCCATCTTGATTCATTAAGCGATAGGCTCCACTGGAGTATACTGTCTCCACAATAAACGGTCCTTCCCACTTGGGTTCAAATTTACCCTTAGTCTTGTGGGTTAGCACCATTGGCCTCTTAACAGCCAGAACCAAGTCTCCTTGCTTAAAGGTCCTTGGTTTGACGTTCTTATTGAACGTTTGAGATATTCGGGCTTGATACAACTCAATTTGTTGTTGAGCCTTGAGACGTTTTTCATTTAACGCCCCTAGTTCTTGCAATCTTTGCTGATGGCGTTCTTCTGTCGTCATCTTTGTGGTTAAAGCCACTCTTAATGATGGTATCTGGATTTCAAGAGACAAGACAGCCTCACTTCCGTAAACCAAAGAGAACGGGGTAGATTTAGTCGGGGTGCGAACGGTGGTGCGATAAACCCACAGGCATTCTCCTAACTTTTCATCCCAATCTCGCTTATTGGAAGAGACGAACTTCCGAAGGAGTTTAATAATCGTCTTGTTGAAAGCTTCAGCTAACCCATTAGCCGCAGGGTTATATGGTGTAGAAGCGATATCTTTGATTCTGAACTTGTTGTAGAATCTGGAGAATCCCTGACTGATGAATTGCGGACCATTATCATGAATGATCCGTCGAGGGACGCCAAATCGGTAAATGACATGATGCTTGATAAACTTGATCACATCTACCGTTTTCACCTCTTTCATGGGCACGGCTTCGGCCCATTTTGAAAAATAATCGGTTATTGCAAGAATAAATCGATATCCTCTGGATGACGGGGGAGTTATTAGCCCCACAATGTCCATTCCCCAGGCTTCAAATGGCCAGCTTGCGACGGTATTGTGCAAGTATTCTTGGGGTTGATAAATAAAATTGGCATGTATTTGGCATGCATGACATCGTTTAGCGTATGCCATTGCTTCCGTAACCATGCTCGGCCAGTAGTACCCTAGCCTTCTTATACGGTCTTCAAGTTTAGGACCGGGCTGATGAGCTCCACATACTCCATCGTGTGTTTCTCTCAGCACTTGTTCTGCTTCTGCTTTCGATATGCAGCATAGCAATAGACCACCTCTTGACTTTCTATACAAAGTCTGAAGTTTATGGTCATAATAAAATCTTTGGGCCTTCCTCTTTATTGAGGTGGCTTCCTTAGGATCTTCTGGTAATATCCCATGCAAAGCATAATCCACAAACGGAAATCGCCAATCACGGGGTTCTAACTTTAAGCCAATCTGGCATACCTCTTCGGCTTGAGATACCACATCTGGGTGGAGGAGTTCTCTATTACCAATGGTGATGCTTTTAGCTTCACCTGGCGGGATTGCCAGCGTTGCGGCTAATGCGGCAAGAGCATCTGCATAAATGTTCTCGTTTCGAGATACGTGATATATATAGAATTGTTCAAAATATCCTGCTAGCTCAATAGCTAGCTGATGATAGGGGATGAGGGCTTCATGTCTGACTTCATACTCACATGTCATCTGATTGACAATGAGCTTAGAATCTCCATATGCCTCTAGATGGTTCACCCCCAGTTGCAGAGCTATTTTTAAGCCGATAATAAGCGTATTGTACTCCGCTACATTATTAGTGCACGGTTCTGTTAATGAGTAACCGTTAGGCAATATATGTTTATGTGGGGATATTAGTACAACCCCCACTCCAGCAGCAGATCGTCTCGCGGCACCATCAAAGAACATTTGCCAAGGCTGTTCTTTGGTAACTGTATTGACTTCTTATGTCTGCTTTAATTTGGACCAAATTGGATGGTCTGCAAGGAAATCAGCGATTGCATGTCCCTTCATGGCCTTTTGAGGGACAAAATGTATGTCATAGGGCGATTGTAAGAGTGCCCACTTTGCCAATCGGCCATTCAAGGATCCTGATTTTGTCATCAGAATCTTCAGGGGATAAACCCGTGATATGACATGAATTGTTTGCCCCGAAAGGTAGTGTCGCATTTTCTGAACAGCAAACACTAGGGCTAAACATTCTTTTTCAATCGGGGTATACCGCTGTTCGGCCCCAATCATTGTTCTACTTAAATAGTAGAGGGCATGTTCATAGCCGTGCTCATTATATTGAGCAAGTAATGCTCCTAAAGTATTATCCATGGCCCTTAAATATATAAGGAAGGGCTGCCCAGGGGCTGGTGCCATTAGTACAGGAGGCTTAGTAAGGTACTCCTTGAGGTCATCAAATGCCTGCTGGCATGCCTCATCCCATATGAAAGACACTCCCTTCTTCATAAGTTTGGTGAATGGTTGGCATCGTCCAGATAAGTTGGATATGAAGCGCCGAATATAAGCGAGCTTTCCTTGTAATCCCCTTAGTTCCTTAAGATTGCGGGGAGGCGGCATTTCGCTAATCCCTTTTACCTTTTTCGGGTCGAGGAAAATTCCTTTTGAAGTTATTACGAACCCTAGAAACTTCCCGCTGGATATCCCATGAACGACTTGGTAGGATTCATCTTCAAGTGATGTTTCCGCATAAGATCGAAGACCATTCTTAAATCGTGAAGATGATCTTCTTTGTCTTTGCTTTTAACTGCTAAGTCATCCACATAGCATTCCACTGTTCTGCGTAGGTGTTCTTTGAATATGGCGCTCATTGCGCGTTGGTAAGTGGCACCTGCATTCTTTAATCCGAATGGCATCACCGTATAACAGTATACCCCCTGTGGCGTTCTGAAAGCTGTATGCTTTTCATCATCCGGGTGCATCTTGATTTGGTTATAACCTAAGAAGCTATCCATAAAGGACATCCTCTCATAACCGCAAGTATTATCGATTATCACGTCGGTGATGGGGAGTGGAAATTCATCTTTGGGACATGCAGCATTCAGATCTCGAAAGTCAATGCATATCCGGATTTTGCCATTCTTTTTGCGAACTGGCACTATGTTTGCCACCCAGTCTGGGTGTTGTTCTTCACGGATGAACCCGGATTGTATAAGCTTGTTGACCTCAGCAACTATTGCCTCCATCAATCTGTTGCTGTTTAACATGTTTGACATCTTTTTTTATATTTAACCGGTGTGTGGCAATTTGAGGGTCAAGCCCAGGCATATCTTCATAACTCCATGCGAACACATCTATATACTCTTTGATAAGGGATATAAGTTCCTCTTTTTCTAAAGGAGTTAGTGTGTCGCTTATGAAAATGGGTTTCGGATTTTCTTCCGTTCCCATGTTAACCTGTATTAATTTGTCTTCTGTAGGCTGGTCACGCTATTCAAAGCGGACATTTCAGAGAGTATCCATGTGCTTAGCCCAAGCGTCATCTTGAATGTCAATTGGTTCCTCGTCGCTTTCTGGCGCGGCTGAAACCATATTGATCGTCAAAGATTGAAACCAAGCACCGGTGCTTATATCTGAATCATGATCTGGTGAAGATGTTTCTTCTTTATCCGAAGAACTCTCTTCATCCTTGGATGGCGATGAGGGTGGAGTAGACACATAGCCCAACCCCCTGCGGGTCTTCTGATAATAATCAGGGCTCTTTCCTCTCGGTCTAAACGAGGGTATGAGATTCTGCCGCCCTTTTTCAAAGTTTAATCCCGGCTTCTGGGTAAAATTATATCCCATTTTCTTCATCATCTGTCGGGACCTTTGCTCATATAAGTGAAATTGAGGTGATGTTTGTTCACTTTCACTACTTTGTCTCTGTCGAGGCGACGTGGCCACTTTGCCGAACATGATCGGCCTTTGGGACTTCTGTCAGGGAGGCACTTCAAAGAAGTGCCCTTGATCCTCGGTTATTTTTAATTGAGAGAGGAGGGAAGGCCTGAGGGGCAAATGGTATGCCGCCAGAACTTCAAGTTCGGTCAGGCCATCCGCTTCGGTGGAGGTACAAGAGGGCTCAGACTCAGTAGCTACAGCATGCTCGTAGACTAACTTTACATTTTCATTAATAACCCATTCACTTTCTATTACATCCACTATATTATCAAGACCTAAGCTAAGATCTAGGCGAGGGTTGATTTCGTAATCACCCCCATCATCTTCTCCAAGGAGCTCATACTCAGTGTCGGCTTCATCGCCACTGTCGTCGGGCTTTGGAGACTTGCTAAGACTATCATTGGAGGCTTCATGTGCTGGCTTGTAGAGTGCAGTGTCTGTGAAGTAATTTTCCAACCCTTTGAATGGCTGCTTGTCAGCAATTAGTGTCCGGACCTCTCCTTCCTCATCGCAATATTTCATGCACTGGTGAAGAGTCGACGGAACTATCATATGAGAGTGGATCCAAGGTCGCCCCAATAAAATATTGTAGGAGGTATCAGCATCAATTACGTAGCATGTAACCTCCGTTTTCAAGTCTCCAATTTGACACCGCAATCGGATCTTACCAAGAGGATGGCTATTATTAGCGTTGAATCCATAGATGGTAGTGTGTGTAGGTGTCAAGCGATAAAGGAAAATCCCCAACAGCTGCATCAATCTACTGGGCACGACGCTGAGTGCAGAACCTGGATCAATCTGAATTCGGTCCACTTTTGTGGACCCGACATATCCAGTGAAATATAAAGGCCTATTATGCTTTATATTCCTCACCTGCATGTCTTCTGGAGAGAAGATGATTTGTGGGACTTGCCTCCTCACTTGATGACAGTGGGGACAAGAGTCCCGCTCTTCGATGGCCGGCTCGACAATCTGAGCTAGAAACGACTCAGAGTCTGCCAAGGCCTCTCTTAGAGCTTCACGTGTTGATTTTGATAATCTCAACAATTCGTAAAGCGTCACTCGCGCTGGGATATTAGCCAACTGCGCAATTATGTCAAATTCGAAGGGAGTTTCTTTGGCTCCTTCATCTCTGGTAGGATTCTTCTGGAAACGAAGTCCTTTCTGCTTCGCAGGCTTTGCGAGTTCTGCATAGATATCTTTTGGATCCACTCTAGTGTAGTCCTTAAGATATGTCTTTCCAGATCGAGTACCGGAAGGGCCTGCCCCATCTTGATGGGTGGCCATAGTTTCGGGTTCTTCTTCAGAATCTGTGAAGGCCCCCGAAGCTATATATTCTTTCTTTATATCTGCAGAAATGGCATTGACAGCCCGTTTCTTCTCTTGACCTTCTGAAGTAGTCCATTGTTCATCTTCCAGCAAGTCGGGGTGAACCCACATAACTTCCCCTCTTTGGGTTGTTACGGGGACAAGTCCCTCTTGGGCTTTGTTGTGCGGATCAAGATTCTTCGTGACCATCTTACCCTTAGGGATTGGGGTCACTCCTGCGAGAAACTCGTGGGTTCCAACCACTATAGTTGCCATATTGGCAGTGACCTTCTTCTGCTCTTCCTTAAGCGTCAGAACCCCAGCTTCTATTAGTGCTTGGATCCTGTTCTTAAGGGGAAAACAATCCCGGGTGGGGTGTCCAACATTCCGGTGATAGAGACAGTAGTTGGGATCTTTTGTCTTACCAACGTCTTCTGGCTTCTTATTCTCCGGAAGTTTTAGCATTCCCTTCTTTTGGAGCAGGTGAAAGAGGACTGGTGTCTGTTCAGCGTTGAAAGTGTAATTCCTTTCTTGCTGCGGTCTAATTTGCCTTGACCCTCGCTGACCTTGAGATTTCGGCTCTGGCGGAGGACTGGTTTTCTGAGGAGCAGTTTCTGATGACATTACTGCCTTCCCTTTATTCTTGTTGCTGTTGTTTTTGGTATATGATTTACTACCCCCAGCACTTCTTGGCCCGCAGGACTCTTCAACTCGGCGAATCAAGTCTTCAGCTTGCTCTCCTTAGACTCTACGACCCCCATTTTGAGGAGCACATTGGTCTTAAGGTTGTGTCGACAGGTTTCGACTAGAGTTTCCTGGATCATTCCGTGTTTACAATGTACGGACTTCTCCCGGAACCTTTCTATGAAATCTTTAACCGCTTCTTGTTCCCCCTGCCTAGTTGCAAGGAGGGAATGAACCGTAATCTCGGTGTCATCCTCGAAGAAACGTGAGAGAAATAATTTCTCAACATCTAACCAGGTATTAATAGTACCTGGGGGCAGCTGCATGAACCAAGTAAAGGCAGGCCCTCGCAAAGTACTTGCAAATACTTTGGTCATGATGGGATCATTACCCATTACGTGTCCTGCTTGGGACAAGAAATAATAGATGTGCTGACTGGGCGATCCCTTCCCGTCATAGGGCTCCAACTTGAGCGGCTTATACTTTGGAGGATAGGGTACCACATCCCATTCTGCTGGATATGGTCTAGAGACTCCTGACTCCTTCAACTCTTTTTTACGCATCAAGGCTTCGAGTTGATTCTGTAACTTTTCAAGCTTTTCTTCATGCGGATCATGGAAAGAAAATCTATCTTCTTCCTCATGCATCGAGTGGGCTTTCTCCTCCTGTTCTTCTTCATTTGGAGTCTTCTTGCCCTGTTTAGCATTATCTTCAACAACTTTTAAAAGTAGTATCTTAAGGTCTTCAATCATTTTCTGTTGCTCTCGAATCATTCTTTCTTGAGCCTCAAATCTCTGATTGATATCACCAGATTTATCTGCCATGTGCGATGCTGACTTCTGCAGTCGAGACGATGTAGAGGATGGAGGCGAGGCTATAGCGGAATTATCGCTGTCCTCGTCGTAAGAACCCCCTGCGAGCTTTTTATAATTTCGGGGCGGAACGGCTCCTGATCTTAGTCGGGTAATACGATGAAGTTCATCATCGCTCGATTCTGAATCATCATCCGTCTCTGCAATTTTCTTCCCTTTTCCTACCATGTTGGAAGTTACAGCTCTCCCTTGTTTCAGGAGAGTGGTTCTTGTCTTCTTAGCAGGATTCTGGTTTGACTCATTTAATCGGTCGAATACAGATATCCTGTTCTTGCTGCAGCCACAGTTATTCATCACGGCTGATACTGCTGTCATAAGTTGCTGGCAATGGCAACTATGTTCAACTTGAAGTTGGTCTATGCCTCTCTTTTTAGAGAGATGCTCCCTGAGATCAGTGTTTCTAGCCATGGAATCAAGAGGTCCATTCAACTCTTGAGAGTGTTTAGGAATCCACTGAAGCTTCTTTGATTGATCAACCCTGACTCTGGGGTCGAACCGATCCTCGCGTGGCTTAGGAATAGCCTCGCATTTCATATTGCGGGCCTGAAGAATAGTTCCGCGCTTATCCATACTAGCCTCGCGTTTCTCGCTGGCTTGGTGTGTCCTTGGAAGTTTAGCTTCTGGAATAGTGCCCCGCGTGAGGGGAAGTTCTTGCACGCTGGCTTATCTTTGCGATTAACGCAGATCATAACTTCGCACTTAGCGCGGTTTTTTACGACTGACAACTATCTGCCAATCATCCTCACGTTCCTTGTGGGTGTCAGAAGTCTTGCGTTTATTGCAAGTATCACTGGCTTCGCGTCTCTCGCTAGGCACAGTAATAGCCTCGCGTGGAGAATCACACGCTGGCTTTGAATAATTTTTATACTCGCGTAACTCGCGAGTGTTGGGTATTCTGCGACTAGTGCAACCCTTACTGGCTTCGCATCTCTCGCTAGGCACAGTAATAGCCTCGCGTGGAGAATCACACGCTGGCTTTGAATAATTTTTATACTCGCGTAACTCGTGAGTGTTGGGTATTCTGCGACTAGTGCAACCCTTACTGGCTTCGCGTCTCTCGCTAGGCACAGTAATAGCCTCGCGTGGAGAATCACACGCTGGCTTTGAATAATTTTTATACTCGCGTAACTCGCGAGTGTCAGGAATTTTGCGTAACTCGCCAGTATTACCAGCCTCGCGTGGAAAATCACACGCTGGCTTTTCCTTGCTTTTAAGGCAAGTTGTATCTTCGCGTTTAACGCGGTAGAGATTGGTCTCGCGGGTAGCGCGAGCCAATTTGCGAGGGACCATAGCCTCGCGTCCTTTAGAGTTAGCTCCGCGTCCAAGGCGGGCTTTGCGGGCTCTACGCCTCGCTCTCCGGTTCCTGTTCCGGAGTTGGGTCCTGGTCAGTCCAGTTCCCACGTCTTCTTCGGCAATCGGAAGCTCTTCCTCGACTAGGATTTCTTGTGTGGACTCCGGCGCTATAACCGTAGTCTCCAAGGATCCCCGTCTCTCGGTGGATACCTTTCTACCCGTCACTCGGGTATTGGAGTACATACGGCGATAGTGCCGTGTCTCATCCAAGTCACCTGATCCGGAGGAGAGGAACTCCTCGTACTTCTGCTGGTCGATTTCAACGACCAGCGTGTCTACTTCGGATCCGATCAAATCAACGTCCGATTGCGCCACAATCTCTTTATCAGTGAAAGAGATGGCTCCCACTGTGGTCGCCAGTTTGTTCGTCGCAAAAGTTCCTTCACTTCCTTCCATTGAATACATCTTAGATTACAACGGGAGTGAACAAGATATAAAAAGAGAACAAACGAGAGGATTTTATAGTTCAATCTCTCTCTTTTACAATATTGTTGTGGGATCTGTGGCGATGGGATCTATAGTAGTTCCTTTGGACGATCGGTACGTTGAAATCTTCTCTTTTAAAGATATCGGCCGAATATAGACGATCTTCTCTGGTTTTGATTTGTTCAAGGCTCTCTCGCGTAACTCAAACTTCTCAAGAACTCCAGAAAGAAGATGGTGACTTTCTCTGATCTTCACGAACTCAAGGCTCTGTGCGTAACTTGAATTCTCCAAGATTTCAGAAGATGATCAGCAAAGGCTTCAAGGCTCTCTCGCGTACTTGAATTGCCAAAGGATCGATCGGAGACTTCCGATGCCAAAAAGAAGACCCCCTAGGATTTCACCAGGAAGGTATTTATAGCCCCAGGTTAATGCAAGAGTTTCTATCTAAATAGAACTCGTCATTATCAGGGATTCCAATCAAATATCTTAGTTTTGATGGAATTCTGATTAGACTTGATTCGGGTATTTGGATAAGCCCAAAATCATAATCTCAATCAATTTGAGATTCTGGTTATCTGCTTACGCGGAGCTTTAATCGCATCAAAACGCAGTGCTAAATAACCAAAACGCGGAGATAACGCGGAGCTATTGATCATCTCCGCGTTTTACTCAAACGCGAGGCTAATACAAGCCAGACTGCGGAATCAACGCGGAGCTATTAAACATCTCCGCGTTTTATTCAAACGCAGGGTTAATGTAACCAAACGCGGGGCTAATGTAACCAAACGCGAGGCTATTGAATTAGTTCCGCGTTCTGTTGTGGAAAATCCTTTTATTTTAGAAATTTTCACTGCCAACAGCATGTTTGGATAAGGCTAATGTAGCAGGTAAGGAAGCTAGTGAATCTGCATAACTATTTCGATGGCACTTTATGTGGCTGATATAGAATCCATCGAAACCATCGGCGATCTTGATCACTGCATGATAATACGGCAAGAGGTCTTCATGTTTAACCCCGTACTCTCCTTTTACTTGATTTACAATGAGTTGAGAGTCCTCATATACCTCCAAATATTTAGCCCCCAATTGCTTAGCTATTTTTTAACCGATTAGGAGGGCGTTATATTCCGCGACATTGTTGGAGCACGAGCTTGTTGGTGAGTAAGCTCGTGGAATGATGTGGTTGTGAGGAGAGACGAAAACAGCTCCTACCTCCGCTGTCATTCTTCCCTCGGATCCCATTCGGGAGGCACCGTCAAAGAAAATGTACCATACACCCTTTGAGACTGTATTTGCTTCGGAAGATTTTTGCAAGTTACCTTTTTCTGGAATCAGGTCCCATTCTTCTAACTCTCCCGGGATTTGTTCGTATAACTTCGAGTATGCCGGGATTGGATGTTCAGCTAAGAAGTCCGTGTTCAGCTAAGAAGTCCGCCACGGCCTGTCCTTTAACAGACTTCTGTGGGACAAAGCGCATATTATGCTGTGATAGCAAAATAGCCCAATTGGATAATCTTAAATTTAACGATCCACGTTTAGTCATTAGTATTCTCAGGGGGTTAACTCTCGATACAACGTGGATGGTTTGTCCAACTAAGTAGTGCCGCATTTTCTGTATTGCGAATACCAAAGCTAGACATTTCTTTTCCACAGGATTATACCGGTGTTCTGCCCTGATCATCATTCTGCTGAGATAGTAAATAGCTTGTTCATGACCTGACTCATTCTTCTGCACTAGTAAAGCTTCCAAGGAATGGTCCATAGCCCTTACGTATAGCAAAAAGGGTATTCCCGAGACTGGAGCTACAAGTACTGGTGGTTTTATGAGATATTATTTGATTTCTTTAAAAGCCTTTTGGCACGCGTCATCCCAAACAAATGATACTCCTTTCCTCATTAATCTGGTAAAAGATTGGCATTTACCAAACAAATTTTATATGAACCTGCGGATGTACGCCAACTTACCTTGTAATTCTCTTAACTCTTTGAGGTTACGGGGAGGTGGCATATATTGGATAGCCTGGACCTTATCTGGATCAAGATGTATTCCTTTTGACGTTACGACAAAACCGAGGAATTTTCCACTAGAAACCCCTATGAAAGACTTATTGAGCTGGTGTTTCCTCATGAGGTCGAATACTGCCTTCAAGTCCTTCAAGTGATCGTCTTTGCTTCTGCTCTATAATCGCTAGGTCATCCACGTAACATTCCACTGTCTTCCGGAGGTGCTCTTGGACTATTACATTCATGACGCGTTGATACGTGACACCTGCATTTTTTAGGCCAAAGGGCATGACTGTATAGCAGTACACCCCGAGTGGCATCCTGAAGGACGTATACTTCTCATTATTAGGGTACATTTTTATTTAATTACACCCCGAGAACCCATCCATGAACGTCATACGCTCATACCAAGTGTTATCTATTATAACATCTGTGATGGGTAGTGGGAATTCGTCCTTAGGGCAGGCCTCATTCAGATCCCTAAAGTCTATGCATATTCGGATCTTTCCATTTTTCTTGATTACGAGAACTATATTCGCGACCCAATCAGGGTGCTGTTCTTCACGAATAAAGCCTGATTCAATCAACTTCTTGATTTCAGATTCTATAGCTTCCACAATCTCTGGGCGGAATCTTCGTTGTTGTTGTTTTACTGGTTTAGCCTCTGGCCGGATGTTTAATTTGTGAACCGTCACACTTGGATCTAATCCTAGCATTTCCTCATAACTCCGGCGAAAATATCAATGTATTCACGAATGAGGGATATCAACTCCTCTCTTTCTTCCGAGGATAGGTTCTCACATATAAATATGGGTTTGGGATTCTTTTCATCCCCCATATTGATTTGGATCACTTTGTCTTCAGTTGGAAGTTCGCGCTGTTCAAACTGAATCTCCCATTTCACATTAAGATGCTTGGCCTAGGGGTCGTTTTTTATCGGCGAGGCTTCCTCTAAGTCTTCGTCTTCTTGGGTCGTGGTAACCATGTTTGCGGACACTTCGCAAAAAATCATGCCAATACTGGCATCTGAGTCCCAGCAAGATGATTCTGACGAATGATCGCATTGTCTTTCTTCGGTTTTCCCACTTGAGGAACCTTCTGAAGTGGTGATGTAACCCAACCCCCTACCGGTTTTCTGGTAATATTCTGGCATTTTCCCTTCTGGGACAAAAAGTTGAAGGATTGTCCTTCTTCCTCTTCCGAAATTCAACCCCCTGCCTTCGGCCAAATTATATCCCATCCTCTTTATTAATCTACGAGAATTTTCATCGTAATGGAAGAACTCGGGTTTTCCCTGCTCTTCTTCCGAATCTAAACATTTCTTTTTGTTTTTGTAACTTGCCCTTCCAAATACTATGGCTTTCTGGGTTCTGTTTTTGGGAGGAACCTCAAAAACGACCCGGTTAGCACTTTCAACGTCATGACTTAATTCATATAAGGATGATCGAATAGGTACTTGGAAGGAAGTCAGAGAATACACCTCATTCACACAATCGCTGAATGCATCTGTGCTAGTGCTTGAGGACTTAGAATCAACACCAGAAGAATAAGCAAACTCTAAATTTTCATTTATCACCCATTCACCATCGGGGTGGACGGTGTTATTTACATCAAGGCCTTTAAGGCTTATCACAATGGGCTCACCGTCCCAAATTATATCCTCAGATTTAAAATTTTCAGATCCTGATTCTGTATCAGCTTCCTCGCCGCTATCGGAGTCATCTGGAACAGGCTGATCTGAAATACCGAACACATCTTTATATAGTAACGCGTCAGTAAAGTAGTTTTCAACTCCTTTAAAGGGTTATTTTTCTGCGATCAGCGTTCTTACGTTCCCGTCTTTGTCGACATACTTCATTCATTGTGTAACGTGGAGGGCACAATGAGATTGTTATGAATCCAAGGTATATTCAATAGCAGATTGTATGATGTGTCCGCATCGATCACGTAACACGTGATTTCCGACTTCAGATCGCCAATTTGACACTTAAGTTTTATCTTACTCAGCGGTCTACTGCCGTTAGCATTAAATCCGAAGATAGTAGTGTTGGTTGCTGCCAATCTATTCATCGGAACTCCAAGATATCGTACCATCTTTCGAGGCATCATACTTAAGGCCGAGCCTGGATCAACTTGAATGCGTTCGATCTCTGTAGATCCTATGTATCCCTTGTAATACAGAGGGCGGTGATGTTTATTGCCCCTGACTTGCATGACTTCCGGAGAGAAAGTGATGCCAAGGACGTTTTTACCAGAGACCTGTGACATATCACGCAAAGAGATCCTTCTTCCTCAATCATCCTGGTATTTGTACCAAGAATACCTCCGAATCTTGCAGAGTTTCTCTTAAAATTTCTCTAGTAGATTTAGAGAGTTTCAGGAGCTCATACAAGGTTATCCTCGCAGGAATATTGGCCAACTATGTTAGAATGTCCAACTGGAATGTCTTCCGCGAGTCCTTCACAGGCTCTTTTCCCTTCTTCTTCAGAATTTTATCAAATTTAAGTTCTTTTTGTTTGACTTTCTCTGGAGATGGTTGGGAATCCTTTGCCTGGCCGTAGTTTTTTAAGTAATCTTTTCCTGAACGGGTTCTCGCGGGAGGAGGATCCGCGTCAGCCACCAAAGAATTTCCGATTTCCTCTTCCGAATTAGTCAAAGCAGGAATGACTCCGTCATCTTCGGGAATCACGGAGACGACATTATAGGTAAAGGTTTTCCCTCTTTGCCTCCTTCCAGATGAACTGGAAGTCCATTGTTCATCACTTAGGAGATCTGGATGCACCCACAGTATCTCCCCCCTATCAGTTTCAAAGGGGAACAGTCCTTTCTTCTGCTGTTGGTGCGGATCAAAATTTACGACCTGCATCGTGCCTTTAGGAATGGGTTGCACTCCATCTTGAACTGTTGACTCTATCCAGTCGGGCGTTTTACTGAACCTGACAGTCACCATGTTCGCAATCACCTTCTTGTGGTGCTCTTGGAGCTTGATGACATTAGCATCCACTAAGACTTGAATTTTATCCTTAAGGATGTAACAGTTTTGTGTATGGTGGTTAATGATCCTATGGTAGACACAGTAATTAGGATCATTAACTTTCCCTACTTCTTCTGGACGTTTAGACTCTGGCAGCTTTAGCATCTTCTTACTCATGAAGAGGTTGAAGATAGTCTTCGTATGCTCATCCTTAAAGGAGTGTTGCTTTTGCGGCATTCGTATCTGAGGAGGGAGCTTCGGGGAAGCCTTCGCAGGTTGTAGCGTATCAGTCACCATTGTCTCCTTCTCCTTATATCCTCGGGGTCGGGACTTATAGTTGTTATCGCCACTTCGCTTATGTTTCTCCTCGCCTCCTTCTTCTTCAAATTTTTGCGCAATTTCTTTAGTTTCTTCAGATTGCAGGGCGAGATCCTTCCAAGTTGAAGACTTTACTGCTCCCATTCTGGCTAGAAGCTTAGTCGATAAATTATGTCGACAGGTTTCTACCAAGGTCTTTTCTGGCATTCCATGCGGACATCTGAAAGAATCGTTTCGGAATCTTTTGATGAAGTCCCGGGCTGACTCTCCTTTTCTTTGTTTAGTGGCTAGAAGCATCGGCATTGACACCTCCATATCATCTTCATAAAACCTGGTGAGAAAGGCTTTCTCTATGTCGCTCCATGAATTGATGGTTTCTGGCTCTAGTCTTCAGAACCATTCAAAAGCTAGTCCTGTTAAGGTACTAACGAATACCCTCGTAATAATGGGGTCATTTCCGGCTAAATGCCCAATCTGCGATTTAAAATAGTAGAGGTGCTGGTTAGGCGATCCTTTACCATCGAAAGATTTGAGCTTCAATGGTTTATAACTTTCCGGGAACGGCACACTTTCCCATTCTATGGGATATGGCATTACCACATCGAGCTCTTGTAAATCGCTCTTATGCATGATAGCATTCAGTTGATTTTGGAAGCTCTCTGTCCAAACAGCATTTGTGTTCCCTTCCTGATGCATGGAACGGTTGTTGTCATCCTCATGATGTTCTGATTCTTTTTCATTATTGTGAAGACCTTCTTCTTCTGTCTTCTTTCCTGTATCCTTCAATCTAGTCTTCTCCAATTCCATCAGAACATGTAGCATATCTTTAAGCTCGCTGATAACATCATGTTGTTGATGGATATGCTTACTTGTTCATCTATTCTACACATGAACTCTTCTGAGACATTGTTTTGAGTCATATATGCAGAGGCAGAAACTTCTAGGAATGCATCGGATGTCTGCTATTCAGCCATAACAGATTTGACTATATATTCTTCATCGAAAGAGATTCCCACCATCTGTCTATAATTCATGGGGACTACCATCCCACTTTTGAGTCGAGTGTTTCGAAAAACTCCTCGCTTTTCATTGAATAGATCCTTCAAACTCGAAAAGAGCTCTGGGTCAGAAGCATCTCCTTCGGAGACTTTCTTCGCTTTCTTTTTCTTCTTCTTTTCTCCGATACTTGTCATGTTGGATGATACTTCAGGATATTCTGGCTCAGAAATCTCAAGCCCGTTTCGTCGCCTCCTCTTCGCCAGTTGGGATGAAGATGTCGATGGAGCCGACAATCGATGAAACACCGAGGATCTGGTATGGGCTGAACAATGACAGTGAGACAGTACTACATTGATTAGTCATTCACAGTGGCAGTGAGATATGTAGGATTCTTCCTTTTTTCTGTTTAGAAATTTCCTAAGATCTCTTGCACTGGAATTCCTTGTGATGGCGTCATTTGTAAGAGATAGCTTCGGGAACGGCACAGTCTTATCCTTGAAGATAGGCATGCATTTTCCGCGTTGAGGTTCGCAGGTTCCGCGAGCCTCTTCAATCACGTGATCAGACTTTCTCCCTGGAACACGAGGGACGTGGATGTATGCTCCGCGTTTGTGATTATAGATAATTTTGGTGGACTTACTCCGCTTCCTATAGGAAACGCGAGTAAACTCTTCCGCGTCTCGATCAACCTTGCCTTTTGGCCTCCATATTTGTGTGGTAGGTCTTTGCAGGGATGAGTTGGCGGTTTCCTTTTGTTGCGTGGTCCTGCATAGGGCACGAACTTTGCTTCTTTTTAGGTTTTTTTCTCGCTGTACGAGTGAGAGGAACCTCCTTTTCCGCACCATAGTGCAGAGTGGATAGTGGTCGTTTTCCCTTGTTAAAACGGGGACTTTGGTCCATTTTGCTGGAGGGATCAAGAGTCTTAACCGAAAATGGCATAGAGCCCAATGTTGAGGAGGAGGGTTTCGGACTAATTTGGTCCGTCGACTCCCTTGGCTGAGTTATTGCCATTAAAGCCTCTTCGGGAATTGACCCCTTAGAGATTTTACGGAATTCCCTTAGAGAAGTAGGGCTCTTGGAGTCTGAAGAAAGGAATTCTTCATACCTTTCATAGTCAACGTGGATGATGAGCGAGTCGACCATCTACCAACTGGAACGTTATCAGATTGAGCTACCACCAGATCACCGGAGGTGATGGGATTCCCCAACGGAGTCGCCAATTTTCTGTTCGCCATGAAAATTGTAAGCTTTTTATATTGAAGTATTTTCAGTAAAAAATTACAATCTAACGGTTTCCCGTTTACAGAAAATAAGGAAGATAGATTTCCTCTTTGTTTAAAGCTGGGTTCTTACGTAGCTATGGAGGACGATCCTGCTCTCCGTTGACACTCCGTACAATTTCTCTCAGTTGGCTAAAGGAAAAAGAAAGGCTCTTAACTCTTGATCACAAGAAGTAATTTTTAGGAGAAAATGTCCGTCTGTGTCTGTGTCTGTCTGTGTCTCTTTCGCTCCTCCGCTTTTTATAGAGGTTCTAGAGTAACGTCCCGCCTCATTTGCTCGACCGTTAGCTCCCACTACTCAAGAAGTACCGTCATATTCGTTAGGTGGTTGCTCCCCCGATCGAAGTAGTGCCGCTGCATTCGTTTGGCAGTTAGCTCCATGATTCGAGGTGACAACTCTCTTGTTCGGGTAGGATGACTTTGTATTAAACCCTTCCCCGGATGCTATGGACAGTATCGCGAATCTCAATTTTAAATTCGCGAACATGTTCTGTCATCTGGGTCGCGAACCTCAGTCTCTTAGATTCGCGGATCCGTCGAGTTGCGGATTTCCAACTCTGAATTTGCGGATCTGCTTTATTTTTCAGAATTTTTCGCGGACAATACATAGAAGAAATTGCATCAGTTTCGAATTTATCAATATAGGATAAGTTAAAAGAACGAAGAGATGACAAAAAAAAATATGGATGAAAATGATACGAAAAGATATGGATTCTAGAGGTCTAAATGAGAAGATATTACTTGATAGAAATGAATGTAGAACGACTATTAACTTGATTGATTTAGCGTGATTTTTTTTTTTGTTTTGTAGCCTGCTCCAAGTACTTGGGATAAAAAGCTTAGTTGTTGTTGTTGTTAAGACGTACATAAAAGAAATTGCAACATGATACATTATCACCTCCACATATTAACTACTAATATATTGTTATAACAACGATAATACACATGTTAAATGCTATAAAGTGATACTCCTGTGTATTGCCCGTATCTTATCAGGAAGCAACCTAGTTGATTTGAAGCTGGATAGATTAATTTCAATTCTTAATGACTGGTATAATTATAAATATTACAATTTGTTGGAGATGGATGAGTTTAGTCCAACCATGGGTGTAAATAGAAACTCGCTGCGTTTCTTGTAAGATTACTCTCTTGAAATCCCTTCCATTTGTTAGAACCATTGATATTTTGTGCGGAAGATATTCATAAAATCTTTTTTCCTTACTTATTTATCATTTTTTATGTGATCGGCTATAACATTTTATATTATTATTTGATATTTATTTATCTTTTTCAAAATATGATGGAGTGCATTTTTAAGATTGGGTTTTTACATATCTGTCCCTTCTTTAAAAATTAAAATTAAGTCCCCCAAATCTTCATATTTATAATTTAGTCATCAAAATCCTTTAAATTATCTCACTTTAGTCCCCAACCATATTTTTTATCCGAATTTTTCATTATACCTCTGAGTTACTTCACTTTAATCATTCCTTCCCTCTTCCTCATCTCTTCCTTTTATTATTGGGTTTTCCTCTCCATTATTCTCCTCTCTCTCTCTCTTATTGGGTTCTCCCGACTTACTTTACTTTAGAGATTAACTGGGAGGGAAGAGAGAGAGAGGAGAAGAATGGAGAGGGAAATCCAATAAGAAGAGCAAGAGAGGAGGAAGAGAAAATAGATGGCTAAAATAAATTAACTCAGGGGTATAACGGGAAATTCGGACCAAAAATATGATTGGGGACTAAAGTGAAATAACTTAAAAGATTTGAAGAACTATATTATAAATATGAAGATTTAGAGGACTAAATTCTAATTTTTAAAAATTTAAGGAACATATACGTACGTAAAAACCCCTTTTAAGATACGTATGAAGATGTTGAATATATTTAAAATCTGATGCCCTTTCAATTTATTAGGTAAGATTGATAAAAGGGAATGAGAAACTTGACATATCATGGAGACTTCATTAATCCTGCCAACTTCATTTGACATTAGATCTTTATATTTGATGTTGGTAGATATAGGATCAAAATACGTAGTTCTTTGTCTCATCCTTACCTAAATAGGTTGAAATCACATCAGTTAAAAAGAAAAGGTGTTCCTTTATTTTTTTTTTTTTTTTTTTTAAAAAAAAATTCCACTACTTATACCTGATTTTTAAATGGCCTGAAAAAAAAAATAACCCTCATGACGGAGGAAAGTCTTGCATTTCGATAGGACAGTTATTCTTTCTCTATGTTCTATTAATAAGATAATAATAAAAGAAGTGAAATAATAAAATTAAAAAATGAAAAGTAAATTACCAAAGTAAACTGTTGATATCAAAATCTCTCCGAATAAATTAGACGAGAAAAATGAGCTACCAAGAATGAAAAATTTATCAGAGAAGGAGTAATTTTGAAGAATAAACAATTAAAACATTAATCGAGATTTAACGAGGTTTGGCCACAAAAAATCTCAGGCCTGTATTCTTGAAGAAAAAGTCCCTTTTCGACGAGTCTTTTAATTAAAAAAAGAAATATATATATATATATATATATATATATATATATATATATATATATATATATATATATATATATATATATATATATATATATATGGATTACTGTAGGTGAGCCGCCAGCTCAGGAAAAGTTACGTGAGGTAGCGGCAAAACTATAATGATCCAATATTTTTTCTTCAATTTCTTTTAACAGTTACTATCTCTATCTCCTTAACTTCTTTCGGATTAAATTTCATAAATTTTAGAGTTCATTTACCCTTTTATCCAGTGCATACAAAATGTTTTATTCATTGAAAACCATTAATTTTGTGTTAACTTGATGGAGAATCAAATCAAAACTAAAATCCAAGAAATTGGGTATGAGTGAATCCTAGGGGGTCGAGATTATAATCCAAAAGAAATTTTTTTAAAAAGATTAATAGAGATAATGGAAATGAACTACAACTCAGATAAATTGTGTGAGCTGTCAGCTCATTTTCATTTTTCTCATATATATATATATATATATATATATATATATATATATATATATATATATATATATATATATATATATATATATATATATATATATATTACAAGAATCTTTTAAAATCCCTATCACTATTTTAAAAAACCCTCACAACTGCAGTCTATCAGATTTAAAACTTGAATTACTTTTACACTATTTTGAAGTTCTTACCCTTATATATACTACTTCAAGTCAGGTCGAAGGTCTAAATTATTAATTTATATTCTAACATAAATAATCATCATCAGAAGAAGTAGAGATTCTTTCATCGTGCCCTCTTCACACGGAGTTGTTCAACTCCGCCAACCTCTTTTAATTAACTTCCACGTTAAACGGACTTGAAATGGTCTTTTATCAGTCTTTTAAATCAGCAGCACGTTTTCACCCAGACCTGAATCATTTGTTTAGGAGGTCTATACTGAGTCAATTCTAACTATCTGTCACCTCCTTCGATTACTTTGGTTTGAAAAACAACAATGATTAGTTGGAAATTAACATTACAGAGGGAGAAATTCTAACTGCGCACCACTTTTTTTTTCTAGTGAGCCTTATGAGTTAATTTTAAAATAATTACAAAATAATTACAAGTTTACCATTTATTTTTTTATAAAAATAAACTTTCTATTTTTCTTAGTGAGCACCATGATATTTCATCTTACTCCCTTCACCATCAGTCTCAGGAACAATGCGCACGTCGGCGAACTGGGAGAGGGGAATAGGACGACCGACGACGGCCCTCACACGGTAGTAGGGAGAATAGTAAGAGGCAAAGGCAAGGGGTGACTGGGCGAAGGCGAGAGGAGAACGGGAGTTAGTGCTAGTGCTCACTTGGAAAAAAAAAAAAAAAAGGCTGGAATGGGATTAAAATGGAAAGCTTAATGGTACTCATTGAGAAAAAAAACCATATTTAAAAATTACATGATGCTCACTAAACAGATGATGCTCACTAGGCAAAAAGTCGTGCACATTTAGAATTTCTCTTATAGAGGAGGATTGCTAAAGTCTTAAAATGAAGGTAAAGGTTCCTTCAAGTATGTAGGAATATGGTGGATCGTAATTGAATTTCATGACAAAGCACCCACCAAAGCAACACAGAAAAAATGATAGGATATGAATTGATTTAGCTTAGGTTTTAAAAGTCCGAAGTTAATTAGCGATGCAATTATTTTAACTCGGTTAAATTTTGTTTCAATCGATTAATTAGGTTTTATCATAACTCTGCTCATTGCTAGTATTACGGACAAACCAACCCGCTTTCACACATTTTGACGTCCGAAAGATATTTTTGATTTAGGCAAAGTATAGCCGAGAAAATGAGACATAATTACAGATCCTCTTAAGAATTTATATTAAATATTTTAAAAACAAACCTTCTAAATTTCTGTTTTACTTAAACCTCAAGGACTATAACTTTTCTAAATGCACACAATTTCTGCACTTACCTTAGTATCATCACTCATTGCATGATCACTGCATTTTCCTTCTGGCTCAGGGAAATTCTAAATGCATATACCATTGGTACTTTCCAAATGAGCACACACTAGCGAGGTCGCCGTTTCTTTTTGTAATTTTATCTTTTACTCTGATCGGTTGATTAGTTCCGAATGATCTTTTCTTAAAAGATCTTTCAGGGCCTAATTTTAGGAATTAATCTACTCACCCGTGGAGTGCTCATTTAGAACTTCAACCACCCTGATTGCTAAGAAACGAAAATTCCTTTCGGAACCCTTTTCACACCTCGTAAAAAAAAAGCCCTTGAGGTCGCCCTTGGGTCTTCGAAAAACACCTCACCCACTTTTATCACCCAACCCAACAACCTGTGGTTCCCACAGATCTCTATGCCGGTGGATATTTGGGTGATCCAGTAGTCGGTGACTAAACAATCAGGTCCAGCAAAGGTAGCATTGGTTGCTGACCGCTTCTCAGTTCTCACCACCTACTTGATCCGACGTGGCATTTTAGGTTGCAGACCTGTTCTCTCTTCTCCTTTACTATAAAAACCTACCACAATTCTTAAAGCATTCAAACTAAAGTGGCGGAGGGGAAAAAAAATAGAAAATCAGAGGAAAAAACAGAGAAAAATGGGCAGTCGCATCATCGAGAGCCAACGTGTTGCGGCACAGGACGAGGATGAATATTGGGATTCTGAGCTCCAAATGGAGATGACAACGCAAAGAATAATGGCTTCGCGCGACCAAGTGATCAAGATTAAGATCTCGAAGAAGCAACTGCACCAATTTCTGCAGAAAGGCATGAGCACCGAGCAGGTACTCGCCGAGATCTTGAACAATGGATTCGTCGTTATGCCTGGCGGGGGCGGCCAGCGGCGGCAGCAGCATTGGAGACCAGCTCTCAACAGTATTGCCGAGTAGAAATTAACCATAACCATCAAATTTTATTTTTTAATCTTTGTAAACCTATTTCATGTGTTATTTCGATTGAGCTGATCGTAGATTTGAGTAGGTTGTACAGAGAAAATATTCGTTTGCTAATATATATATATATATATATGATTGGGTTAATTCTTTATAGAAATGGGCTTAAATTGAATTTTCTTGCTAGCTAGCTAGAAAAGTTAAACAGGTATAATAATATTTTTTTTGCAAAATTTCAATGATTTTTCCGACTGGTTCAATAGATTTACGAATAAATTCATAATATTTCTTGCATTAGAAAGAAAGAAAAATGAAGGAATTTTTCAAATCACCAAAAAAAAATTGTTTGCTAGAGGTGTGGTCGCCAATTTGGCAATGGATTCGACTCCCAAAACATTCGTACGTACGTAGAAACTTTGAAAGATGTGGAGTTGTAAATTTTTTAAAAAAATAAGAAAATTTTCATGTTTATTTATATTGTTAGTTGATTAGTTAACCTCGGGGTTTAGTTGGGTGGAGTCGTTTAATAGACCAAGTGTAATCAATGTTTAGGTAGGACTAGCTGTTCCCGGGACTTGTCATAGACGGAAAAGTTAACTTCAGATTCGGAGTGGACTTCAAAACTAGAAAATTAGTCTATTTTAGAAATGGTCATAGACTCAATAATTGTTCTTTTTTATAGTACGGAGAAAGTACTCTTACCGAGTCCCTCCACCTAAATATATATACTTCAGCCTACAGATTAATAAGAAAAAGCAAATGAAGCGTGCCTTCAGCGGTGTCACCTGATTCGTGGACTTCGATAGGAATTCTATCTGAATAATGCTAAAAAAATATGTGTATGGCTTTAAATAATAAAAATGTTTGAAATATATATATATATATATATATATATATATATATATATATATATATATATATATATATATATATATTTATTTATTTATTTATTTATTTATTTATTTATTGAGAGAGAGAAATATAAATGAGCTGACAGCTCATACAAGTTATCTGATTTGCAGTTTATTTCCACTATCTCCAATAATTTTTTTAAAAAAATTTCTTTTCGATTATGATGTCGATCCCCTAGAGTTCACTCATACACAATTTCTTGGGTTTTAGTTTTGATTTGATTCTCCATCAAGTTAATAAAAAATTAACGGATTTCAATGAATAAAACATTTTGTATGCACTTGATAAAAGAGTAAATAAACTCTAAAATTTATGAAATTTAATCCGAAAGAAGTTAAAGAAGTAGAGATAGTAATTGTTAAAAAAAAATTGATAAAAAATCATTGATCATTATAGTTTTGCCGCTAGCTCACGTAACTTTTCATGAGCTGGCGGCTCACCTACAGTAATCCCATATATATATATATATATATATATATATATATATATATATATATATATATATATATATATATATATATATATATATATATATATATATATATATATATATATATATATATATATATATATATATATAAGCTAAATGAGATGAGGTAGGTATGGTTGCAACCAAAATAACGAGCGATATTCGTCATGTTCTCCGCCTGAACATACATATAGAAGAAGCCACCCTCCCTTCGGAGGGCGCGCAATCACGCACTATCGGCTCCTGCTCCTTGACAAAAGGAGTCAAGAAATGGCCCTCCTGCGGTGTCCTAGGGATTGTTTCTGATCCTAGAACCGTCCCTAAATACCTATCAACTGTCCTAGGGACTGTTTCTAATCCCAGGATCGTCCCTAAATACCTATCAACGGTTGGTAAGGGATTCTATATCGGAGTCAGCCACATTATCATAGTCAAAATTTTAAATTAGTTTTGGTATTTAAGTCATATCGAAAGATTCTGAATCCAATCAAGAGGAAATTAAATATTTGACTTAATTTTCACTTGGGAAAGTGAGATTCCATTCTCATTTATAATTGGTTGAGTATTGACCTATAAATAAGCATCTAGAGATTTTTTTTTTTTTTTTTAATTCTTTTGGGAAAGATTCAAGGACATTAATTTTACGCACACAGGGACGCGTCCAAAAGAACCAAGAGCTGGTTACTGCCTTCTTCCATCTATGATCATCGAATTGTCAACGAGACAGAATGCTTCCATCTATGATCGTCAGATTGTCAACGAGACAGAAGCAGGAGCCAGCCTCTTCCATCTATGATTATCGGATCGTCAACTAGGCACAAGGATAACACCTCATAGCCACATGAAAAACCCACAATAAAAAGAAGGTGATAGTTACACGATCCTCTTTCTCTTGTAACTTCATTTTATTTTTCCCTCTTTTTTGTTGTAATCATTTAATTGCAACTCAATCTATGGAATAAAAAAGGAGTGAATTTTTTTAAATCCCTACCACTAGACCGTGCATGGCTTCAATTTGTAGCTAAGGTTTAGATTTAATTGTTTTATAATCTAAAATACCTTCGCAAGTGCACTCTTTGAGATTTGAGCTGGGATTATTTTGACACTATTTTGAAGCACTATACTATGATTCCGAGTCAGGTGGAGGGTTGGAGTTATTTATTTATATTCTAACATAAATCATCCTCAAAAGAAGGAAAGATTCTTTCATTGTGCGCACTGAGTTGTTCGACTAAGTCTCCCTTTTAGTTTCCTTCCATGCTTAAAGACTTGTATTGGTCTTTTATCAGTCCTTGAAATCAGCAGCCCAATTTTACTCAATCTATATATATTGAGTCAATTGAAACTATTTGTCACCTCCTTCGATTATTTTGACCTCTTCTTGCTTCTCTTATGATTTAATTTGTTCAAAATTACTCATGGAAGTAGAACAAAAATAGTGGAAGTAAGGCCACTTACGCTGCTACTTCCAGTATTTGTTTGACTAAAAAAGACATTGGAAGTTACTTCTTATATGCTGAGCTGACGCCTATGTGATATCTTTCTTCAGAAAAAAATTTACTCTCGTTTTGATTTGGAAGAGCTCTAAGAAGTAGATGATCAAGACAGACAAGATATTTTTTATTTGCATGTTATCATTACTATTTATAAATATATTTTACACATATTAAACAAATAAAATAATAAAATTATTATTTTATTTAATCAATTAAATAACACTCATATCCTACTTCCTAATACACATTTTTCCTTTTAAAAGATAGTAAACAAACACAAAAAATAATATGTTTCTTTTACTTTTATATTGGAAGTTATTTATTAACTTATTCTCTACTTCCGCTACTTCTAGTAGCCAGAAGTAGCCAAACACACCCTAAGTAAAAGCATTGCCATAATAGAATGGTTTGAAAAGCAACAATGATTAGTTAGAAATTAGCATTATACAAGAGGATTACTAAAGCCATTCCTTAAAGTATGTAGGAATCTGGCAGATCGTAATTGAATTTCACAACAAACCACTCACCAAAGCAACACAGAAAATTTGATGGGATATATGAATCGATTCAGCTTAGGTTTTAAAAGTCTGAAATTAAATAGTGATGCAATTATTTCAGTTCGATTAAATTTTACTTATTCAGGTTGGTTTCAATCGATTAATTAGGTTTTATCGTAATTCTGCTCAATGCTAGTGTCACGGAAAAACCAACCCGCTTTCACAAATTTTGGTATCCGAATATTTTTAGGTAGTCAAAATATGGCTGAGAAAATGAGATAAACCTGATCGAGATAAACCCAATTACAGATCTTGTTAAGAATTTACAGTAAAAAACCCTCATAAATTTCTATTTTACTCTTCGCAGGTGCATCTTTTCTAAGACAAAACCTCAAGGATTGCAACTTTTCCTATATGACTCTGAATATATCTTTTGCAGCATTCTTTAAAAATCGCTGAAGAAAACTACCATCTCACACAATTTCCATACTTACCTTAATATCGTCACTCATTTCATAATCACTGCATATTTTTTTCCTATCTTTATGAATGTTGAATTGAAAACTAATGCTCCGTAACTATACCTGGCGTGCTCATTTAGAAATTTCACTATGTACCCTTCTTTCTAAGAAACCCTCGAAAATTCCTTTTTGAACCCTTTCACACCTCGCAACAGAAATAAGCGATTGAGGGTTCCTTTCGGCCTTGAGTGAAATCTCACCCACTTTTCTCACCCAATCCAACCTCTGGTTCCCCGCAAATGTTTACACCGGTGAATGTTTAGGTGTTTCGAGCATTCGGTGAATCAGGTCCAGCGAAGGTAGCATTGGTTGCTGACCGCATCTCACCACCTACTAGATCCGACGTGGCATTTTAGGTTGCAGACTTGTTCTCCCTGCTCCTTTACTATAAAACCCTACCATCATTCTTTAAGCACTCACACTAAAAGGGGGGCAAAAAAAGAAATCAGAGCAAAAAAAAAAAAAAGATAGAAAAAAAAATGGGCAATTGCATCGAGAGCGAACGAGTTGCGGCACAGGACGAGGATGAATATTGGGATTCTGAGCTCCAAATGGAGATGACAACGCAAAGAATAATGGCTTCGAGCGACCAAGTGAAGATTAAGATCTCGAAGAAGCAACTGCACCAATTTCTGCAGAAAGGCATGAGCATCGAGCAGCTACTCGCCGAGATCTTGAACAATGGATGTGTCGTTATGCCCAGCGAGGGCGGCCAGCGGCTGCAGCAGCATTGGAGACCAGCTCTCAACAGTATTGCCGAGTAGAAATTAACCATAACCATCAAATTTTTATTTTTAATTTTTGTAAATCTAATATTTCATGTGTTCTTTCGATTGAGACTGAGTAGACTTGATTAGGTTGTACAGAGAAAATATATGTATGATTGGGTTAAATTCTTTACGGATATGGGCTTAAATTGAATTTTTCTTGCTAGCTAGTAAAGTTAAACAGGTATATAATAATATTTTTTTTTTGCAAAATTTCAATGATTTTTCCAACTGGTTCAATAGATTTACGAATAAATTCATAATTTTGCTACATGTGTCGTCGCCAATTTGGCAATAGATTCAACTCCCTGAACATACGTACGTACTACGCACACGCGAAATTTTCAAAGATGTGGAATTGTAAATTTTTAAAAATAAAAGAAAATTTTCATGTTTATTTATATTGTTAATTGATTAAGTTAACCTCAGGGTTTAGTTGGGTGGAGTCGTTTAATAGACCAAGTGTAATCAATGTTTAGGTAGGACTAGCTGTTCCCGGCCGGGACCTGTCATAGATAGAATAATTAACTCAGATTCGGAGTGGACTTCTTTTCTTCTCTATCTCTGATATTTTTTTTTCAAACTAACTTTGAGATTATGATCTCATGCTCTTAGGGTTCACTTATACCCAATTTATTTGGTTTTAGTTTCGATTTGGCCTTCCATCAAATATACACATGATTAACATTTTTCGGTGAATACAACAATTTGTATCCCCTCAATGAAATAGCAAATGAACTGCAAAATTCGTAAAATTTAATACTAAAGAAACTGTAATGAGGTGGAGATCATATAATCCAAAAAAGAATTTGATTTGTCACTAGCTTAGGTTACTTACCTTTGTTGGTGGCTTATATACAGTAATCCCATATATAAATTACATACATAGCAAAATCTTCTGCATATTATTCGTCATGAGTTGAATCCAAAATCCATTTAGTATAATAATAATAATAATAATAATAATAATAATAATAATAATAATATAAAATCTTTGAAAACGAGTCTTATCTCTATCGACATCACCTCTGCCCTCTAATTTGTGAGAGATTTTTAATGCAATTTCTAATGGAGACTCAATTCGAAAAACGTTATAAAAAATATTTGTATATGAGATTAACAAGAAAAAAGGGACTACATAAAATCAATATGTTAAAGCAAAAGTTCATGAGAGGTTGATATTATTTTTATTTAAATGATTAATTGGTGCATGCTAGAGCCATTCTCAACTACTAATTTTGGGTCCTAATCTACTGATAATAAAGTGCATGAATTTGGATAAGCACAAAGATGAAGAAGGGATAGATAGTGCTGACTTAATTGTGATAAAAACAAAACATGCAAAGGTGTTAATGAAAAGGATATACTCAAAATAAAATTCAATTGTGATGGAACTTGAATGTGGAAATGATGGTGACTTGTGCTTTGAACAAAATGCATGACGATGCTCAAGATGAAAGAAATAAAGATTCATGGATGGAAATTTATAATATTAATGCAAGATTATCTTTGGCAGGACAAATGAAAATTAATTATAGAGGAATGGATGAAGATTATTATTCTTGGACACACCATCTCTCTCTCTCTCTATCTATATATATATATATATATATGGCTTAATCTTAATTAAGAAATTTTTTATTTGACAAAAAATATCAATGTTTTTACGAAATGTAATGACTAGAAAAGCGACTAATAATAATGACCCACGTAAAAGAGCTGCATAACTCAATAACATCATACTTACGTGCATCCTTAACCACTGAGATTGTAGAGCAGGTACTAATCTTAACGATTGATGCATTTCACTTGAAAGACCCGATGTGGTGAAACCCTGGGTGTGTATATATATATATATATATATATATATATATTCACACTTAAAAACAAGAAGAAAATGGGGAGGGAGTTAGGTTGTAATTAAGTTTTATCTTCTAATCATTTTCAAATGTATTTAATTGCACGATAAGTGGATGCGATTAGATTATGAGTAATTAATCTGGACTATTAATTGTTTTTTCTTTTTTGTTTTGTTTTTTATTTTTGTTTTTTGTTTTTTGTTTTTTGTTTTTTGTTTTTTGTTTTTGTTTTTTGGTCCTAGAAGAAGAAAAACAATAAAACAAGTTTTACATGGAATGAAAACAAACCAGTAGTAGACTTTAAGTTTAGCATTTTTGGATGTGGAAGCACGATCATAATTTATTTTAAAATATTTTCAAAACTCGAAAATAAAATGTCTTTTTTATATTTCTCAAATTTTTTTTGATGTTATTTACAATCATTGAAAATTATCTTAAAATTAAAAGCGATGATAGTTAACTCGAAAATTAACGTGACTCCTCGAAAGGCCAAGGAAAATTAATATCAATGCAATAGTTAATCAATTGATAGCATAATCTTTCGATAATAAAATTACTCAATTCCTTAGGTTGCTGCAACAATCCTATGAGAAATTAGCTAACAATTCCTATAACAAGTTTAAAATATTATTAAATCCAATAAACATGCATATCATTTTTTCCAACCAATATTCTGCAAAGTTAGAGGTAATAATAATAATAATAATAATATTTAATCGTTAATTAGGAAAAAAAAACAATACTATGCAATCTTCATAATTCGATAACGAGCTAAACTCTGATCCATTTGATCCGATGCTCGCACCACTTGGACGCGTGACAACAAGCTAAACTTCTATTTCAATTGAACGATGCACAAATAATTATAGGCGTATTTACAGATCTGTCCCTTAAATCTTTATAAATTATAATTTAGTTTCCCAAATTTTCATATTTAGGATTTAGTCCCCCAAATCTTTTAAGTTACTACAATTTAATCCCAGTTTATATTTTGGCCTGATTTTTCCGTTTTACCCATGATTTCCTCCACTTAATTCCCCTTCCATCTTCCCTCTCTCTTCTTTATTCTTATTGGATTCCCCCCTTATTCTTCTCTTCTAACTCTCTATTCATTTATTGGGTTCTCCCTCTCTATATTGAAATATAATGTATTATTCTCCACTAAATGTATTAAACCTTTAAGTCTCAATATAAATTCATTTATTGGATTATCGCTCTCTATATTGGATAAATTCATTTCTAGGTTTAATATATTTAGTAGAGAATAATATATTTTGTCTCAATATAGAGAGGAGAACCCAATAAATGAATAGAGAGGGAGAAGAGAAGAACAAGGGGGAACCCAATAAAAACTAAGAAGAGAGGAGGAAGAGGGAAGAAGGAATTAAGTGAAAGAAATCATGGGTAAAATGGAAAAATCGGGCAAAAATATAAACATGGAAACTAAATTGTAGTAACTTAAAGGATTTTGGGGACTAAATTCTAAATATTAAGATTTGGGTAACTAAATTATAATTTATAAAGATTTAAGGGACATATATGTAAATACCCCATAATTATATAAAAGTTTAGACACTCATCAATCTCATACCAATTAATTACATATTAAAATATATGTGACACGTAATATCTATATAATCTATCATTCCAAAAATAATCCATAAATAAGTGAAGAATAATCGAAATTAAACACAATGAATAGAGCAAATCAATCAATAAAGGCCAAACAACTAGTTTCTAAGTATATATATCATAGCTTATCAAAAATCTATCCAAGTTATCTACATAGTTTCATGTATCCAAGACATAACCAATTGTGCATGGTAAACAAAAAAGTAGTATAAAAAAGAACAACATGATTAAGGAAAGAAATAAAATTTTATTAAAAATGCTTGTTACAAGCATCTAACTACAACAAATGAACCAGTATAAGGAAGAAGAAGGCTTCCAAAAAGCTCTACAAACTGACCCATTTTACCATTAAGACTTCTTGACCTCTCCATAGATCAAGGAGACAAGTTACATTACAATTACCATACAAAAAAATTATGTATAGGATACACAATAATCTGGTCAGAGATGGTCATATTCGCTGTTGTCTATTGGTCAAACTGACTTTACAAAAATCAATGTTTGACTACTCCACGTCAGTAGTAAAAGGTTTAGGTTTATCAATGCCAGATGGACCATTAAATAGCGGTTTTAGCCACGACTAAACTGTCCAATATTGACAAATCAATTTCAATTTTGTTCGGTATTGCCAGTAGACATTGGAGAGGATATGTTTTTCTCCTTCCAGGTACCTTCTTTATTGCATGATAATAGTAAGAAATAAAAAATTATGCTAATTGGATCGGTAGTTTGCAAGCTGCAAACTTGTAATTTTTTATGACAAAAAGAAAGAACATCAATCTCTACGATTTTCTATTTTTTTTCTTCTTTTCTGAAGTTCTGTATTTTTTTTTTCTAGTGAAATTCACATGCGCATATATTTTTTAAACGCTATTCAAAAGTAAAAGTAAAATACGTGAAATGATTAGAAATGATGCATATATTTTTTTAAACGCTATTCAAAAGTAAAAGTAAAATACGTTAAATGATTAGAAATGATGATAAAGATGGTTAGAAAATATCATGTTCCCACCTATTTAGGGTGAAAGATTCCTCTCTTAACCCACTTCACACAATGATATATTGATTCATCTTTTGGTGTTTTGTCGGTTGTTTAAAGTGAAATTGGTGCTTATATAGTTGGGTCTAAAAGTATTATAATAATAATACTACTACTACTAATAATAATAATCAATCTTACCTAATTTAAGGGAATATGCACTAAAAGTCTAGTTTCCCACAAGATAAATAATTAGGACTTGATCTTAGCGTTGCTTGTACTCTTGCCATTTTCTTAAGGATAATAGTTTCCATGAACTCACCATTTGAGTTCCGTGAACTTTCCTCAACACATGATGATATCAAATTTGGTTCCCCTCCCACCGTTTTGTTTTTGTTGAATTTGAAGTGGGACTTATGAGTAAATTATATAGTACTTACGTGGATAAAGGCCTTTCCCCCTCAAATTATACTTATACTTGTAATAATGCCATATTGAGCTGCCAAAGGCAACCTAAGTGACATATAAAAACTTACAATATATATAAACAGAAAGCAATCCATGAATATAAGGAAATTTCTTTTAAAATGGTATGAGATTATTTTCATTAGAATGGTTTTGAAACTTATCAAAAAGCTTATTTTCTTTTTTTTTTATCAGTCCTTGGGATGAGTATAAACTATTGAAGGAACTAGGATCTATATATATTTCTACTTAGGGTTTTTCCGTATATGTCCCTAAAATCTTTAAAAATTATAATTTAGCCCCCCATATCTTTATATTTATATTTAGTCCCTAAATCTTTTAAGTTACCATAATTTAGTCCTCCAGCCATATTTTTTGTCCGAATTTCCCGTTATACCCCTGAGTTACTTCATTTTAGTCCTCTCTTCTCTCTTCCTCTTCTTGTTGGGTTCTCTCTTAATTTTTCTCCTCTCTCTCTCTCTCTTCCTTCTTCTTATTGGGTTCCCCTGAGTTACTTCATTTTAGAGATTAACTGGAAGGGAGGAGAGAGAGGAGAAGAATGGAGAGAGAAACCCAATAAGAAGAGGAAGAGAGGAGGAAGAGAGAATGGAGGATTAAAGTGAAATAACTCAAGGGTATAACGGGAAATTCCGACCAAAAATATGATTGGGGACTAAATTGTGGTAACTTAAAGGATTTTGGGACTAAATTATAAATAAAAAGATTTAGAGGATTAAATTCTAATTTTAAAAAATGTAAGGGAAATATATGTAAAAATCCCTTCCACTTATCCACAACATAGCCTTTCTTTTTTAGGATGCGCCGCATGAGATGTCCAGTATAACTCAAGTACAACATAAGTTAATTAATATTAGGATTGAGAATTAGCTGGATTAAAATTTTGAATTAAAAAATAAAAATTGTATTTTTAATGCAATAAATGAATATGATGGGCTAAGCACTAAATATCATGAAACCTTTTAGGAATTTTTTTTTTTAAAATTTTTCTTTTTACAATTTTTTTTTATATTTTTATACTTTTGCTTATTTATGGTGGCATGTTCCTAAGAAAGCCCCTTTGAAGCACGCCATGATGCTTTGTCCCCCAGCACATGAAAAGCTTCGAAACCCCCAAGATTCCATTACGAACCCCGTTCACACTTGGCCCTCTCCTCATCTCGATCTCCAGAAGATTCCCCTCGAACCCCGTTCACACTAACCCCAATCGCTGCCCGCCTCCCCGGGGAGGGGCCCACCTGTCAGTCACCGGATAGGGAGCCGTGCGCATACGCGCAAGCTTGACGACTGCTTCCCCAACGTGCATGCCACGTAGGACCGAGGCGTTAGATCTGACGTGGCATTTCTGGATGAGCTTCGAATTATTAAAAAGCCTTGACCTTTTCTAAATTTCTAGTCTCTCCCCCCCCCCCCTTGGATTCGGATATAAAGCCTTTACCTCCGTAATCACCAGCTCTCTCCTCTTCTCAATTCAACTCAAACCAAATCCAAAAACTACACCAAGCTCCCAAAGCTTTGCAGGGACAGAGATCTACCCAAAAATGGGAAACTGCATCGACCGTCAACGGGCCGCGTCGTGGGCCGAGGACGACGACGTCTGCGACGATGACGAGAGAGATTGGGCCTCCTCAGAGGAGTCCGTGAACTCACAAGAAGATGATGAGATAGAGAAGAATGGAAGGGATACGTCTTCAAGGGGAACGACAACGACGACGACGACGACGGAGGTGAAGATCAAGATCACGAAGAAGCAGCTGGAGAAGCTGCTGAAGCAGGTGGATGGTAAGGATTTGACGATTCAAGAAGTGTTAACGGATCTCATGAGCTCTGAAGTTGATACTGGTCGACATTGGAAGCCAGCCTTGCAGAGTATACCTGAGGCATCGGAGTAGTAGTCCCGAGAATGGCAGCAGCCATGGCGATCGATGACGATGATGAGTTTTTTTTTTTTTTTTTTTTCCGCTTTTTTTGCTTTTTTGACAGGATGGAGTCCTTATATTACCATTTCTCGATTAGATGATTAGATTGTAGATCGCTAGGGTTTTTATATCGATAAAAATAGATTTAGAGAAATGGGCGTAGAAGGATTTTATTTCTTGTCACTGGATATATTAAATTTCTTTTTCAAGCTAAATATGTTAGCGGTTCTGAACTCTTTCGACTAAAATCATAAATCAGCTTATATGCAAATTTAGATCATCTTGTTTGTAAGAGTTTTTTTTTTTTTTTTCTCTCTCTCTCTAGCCTCCAGATTCCGAACTCATCAAAATGAATAGACCTAATAGATCTACTAATATTGGATCTACCAACTTTACAAATCAAGGTGGCCAGATAATAGTGCCAAAGTTTTGGTATTGGGTCCCATAGACCCAATTTCTTTAGATTTTGACTCCAACAATTTACGATTTTAATAGAAACAATAATAAATTGGTGCTGGAATTTGAAAGACAAGTACCAATTGGGAATACTAGCGCGTGAGCTCATGTAAATTTAAAAATAAAAATAAATTTCATTGATGGAAGCCATGACTAGATATTTCAACTAATATCCAATCAAAAATGAGAGAGAAAAGCTTATAATATTGCCTTTTATCTTTTATATTAATATGTATAAAAGTGATAAATTGGCTGTAGTCCACATAGAGATATGTATGATGCAAAGAGTACTCCCAAAGAAATTCTTAATCAGACCTTTCGGGATAGCAACCTCAATAATGGTTTGTTACCCTTACTATATATTCTCGTTCAACGTCAAAAATCAATGATCAAGATAGCAAAAAAAAAAAAAAAAAAAAAAAAAATTAAATTAAATCACAGACTGCTTGATGTGTATCGACGAACATATCTGAAGCAACACATCATACAATCTTCTTCGTCATCAGCAATCTATTTTTCTCGTCAAAACAAATACGTATATGATGTAAAATTCTCCATGACATATTCAATGGAATTTATTAATGGGTATCATTAATCAAGTTGTTATTAGCATAATGAGTAGCAAAGAAAACCATTAGCATAAAAAGGACACGTCAAATATATATATATATAGAGAGAGATATTACTGTACGTGAGCCGCTAACTCACGACTCAGGAAAATTTACGTGAGTTAGCGATAAAACTATAATGATCCAATTATTTTCTTACAATTAATATCTCTACCTCCTTAAGTTCTTTCGGATTAAATTTCAGTTTATTTATCTTTTCATCAAGTGCACATAAAATGTTTTATTCATTGAAGAACGTTAATTTTTTGATTACTTGATGGAAAACCAAATCAAAACTAAAACCCAAGAAATTGAGTATAAATGAACCCTAGGGGGTCGAGATCATAATCTGAAAGAAATTTTTAAAAAAAGATTATTGGAGATAGTGGAAATGAACTGCAGTTCAGATAACTTGCGTGAGCTGCTAGCTCATTTTCATTTTTCTCATATATATATATATATATATATATATATATATATATATATATATATATATATATATATATTCCAATATCAAAGACTGATCCGAATCTAAGTACATTTAACAAGTACTAGAATGGGAAAATTACTAGCAATTTTTTAAATTAAATCAGATTTAAACATTTTTTTTTAAAAAAAAATAGATTTTATTTATGCGAACAAATCGGAACTAATCGCTTAAACTAGCTAAGTGTTTTGCCATGATATTCTCACCTGCCCCACATGGTCTCATGCTACAGGACACCCTGTCCTAAAATAAAAAAAAAAATCTCCAGAAATGCTTACTGGCTCATAAATAAATAGTCCCATTAGGTCTAGTTTGTAACTAAATGCCTCAATTCAACCAACCACCTCTCATTTCTATGTGAATGAATTGTGCTCACATGGCTTTGGTGGTTGCACCATCTATATTCCTATTTTTTAATAAAAAAATATTTAAAATTATATTGGACTAAATTACTCCAAATAAATTGTACTCCAATAATGTGGCTGACTAATTTAGAGGAGTTAATTAAACATGAGTTTACAATAGGAATGATTTTAATTTAGGGTTTAGGAGAAGAGAAGATTCTATTGGTAATTGAATCTGGTGATTAAATTACTAGCTTAGCTTGTAAGTCAGAAGTACAGAGTGAAAGATAAGCTGTTGATTTAATTGTTTTCTTGTTTAGAATGAATAAATGTTGGTTGATTTTTGTTAATAGGGTTTTTGACTTTTTCTCTTATGAGATGATCAGTGAAGAAAATTATTGAAGAAGATACAAAAAATGGAAAGGAAGTAATCTTGCTAGGATGGATTTTTGGAATCGACAACCTACATTTAGAATTTCCCTGCGTTTATAGGAAATTCTAAACGAGCCCACCATTTTGCTAAGACGGTCACTGCTAAGTACTTAGAAGCTTTGAAGCTGTTCAGGTGAGTTCCGTTACCAAAAGGGTGGGCTCATTTAGAATTTCCAGAGTTTATGGAAAATTCTATTTGAGCACACCGCTTTGCTTAATTCTCATGCGGGAATTAGCTTTCACAATGTTCGGTGATTAGTCTTTGAACACATTTAATATTATTTGGAAATTAATCTCCGATCACGATTAAAATAATGGTCACTAAAAACTAATAACAAATTTATAAATTTTTATTACTTTAGGTGGTGTGCTCACAAAGCACAAATACAAAGCACAAATGGTGTCTCAAATAGAATTGCTGTGCTTATCCAACAAGCCCTAAAGCCCTAAACGAACGACTCCCGTATTATCCTTTTTAGTTCAATGTTGGAAAAAGCTCAAGCCCAGGCCAAGATAATGAATCCCATCATAAGGGGAATTTCTAGATGGGCACAACTTTTTTCCTAGTGAGCCTACTTTTCCTAGTGAGCACATCTTCTCTTTGGAAAAGAGAGGGTTTTCCTAGTGAGCACACTAATATTTCCAAACTATCCTCCACCATCTCCTTTTCTCTTTTTCCCACGTTCTTCATCAGCCAGAGCTCTCTCTCTCAACCCGTCTCTCCCACTCTCTCATCCTTTATAAACCCCAAAATCCCCTTTTCACTCTCTCTCCTAAGGTTTTGCCGCACTAGGCGAAGGTTTCGCCACACTACCGCCTACATCTCGGCCGATCCACACTCGTGTTTCACACTCTTGGATCCCTTTTTCACACTCTTGGATCCTCTCTCCTAAGATCCAGCTTGTGTTTCGGCCGATCCCGCCACTCAGGATCCACACTCCGCTACAACTGTACGCCCGAAAATTGCATCTTTGATTCCATTGAAAAATTGATGAATTACAATGAGAATTTAGATTACAAAAAGAAAATAGGAGTCACAAGAATGGGAATATTGGTGGATTCCCTTTTTTAAGTGGGTACGGGTGGCGGTGGAGTCTTGTTGCTGCCTCCGTTGACTATCCAACTTGGAAGGGGATCTGTGAAGAAAACCCGCTCCTTCTGATCTCTCTCAACCCTCTGTGAAGAATTGCTCTGCCAGCTCCAAAGAAAAATTCCCCTCTCCGGTTAAATTCTTGTATTTTATAGACCGAAGAAGCTCCAAATCCGGCTCAATTCTCTCCTGAAAAATCGGATCACGGATTATCAGTCCAAAAATAGGAAACAAATAATCAGAAAAGAACGGAAAACAACCCGCGGGATCGCCCCCGCGGGAATCCTCCCGCGGGTTGCAACCCGCGGGATCCCCCCCGCGGGTTGGCACCCGCGGGATCCCCCCCGCGGGTTGCAACCCGCGGGAATCCTCCCGCGGGGGCTCTCGCAGGTTGCATCCCGCGGGTGTGCCTACTTAGCATTTTTTTTTTTTTTTTGGGTATCTACATAACCTCCTCCAAAGTTTTCGAAGTTCTGTATTGAATCGTATTGAATTTCGAAATACTTTGGATTCTTTAATTTTGGTTATAGACTTTTTAAATGATTTGGTCGATAGAAATAACTGTTAACATATTCATTTATTCAATGACAAGCAGATGTATGATTTTAACGTACTCATTAGAGGACAAGTAGAGGCATGATGTTAACATGCTTATTTTAGGTCAAGCAGAGGTATAATATTAACGTGCTTATTTTAATCCTAACCGTTCAGTGACATCTAGTATGACGAATCAGGAAAAGACAGAGTTGATATTAAACGTGTCTTGGAGCTTAACCTATTCAGAGGATTTGGTCGTGATAGGGACAAGCTGACTAAACAGAGGTGACGGTTAACGTATTTAGTTTTGGAATCGGACTATCAGAGGTAACTGTTAACTTGATATGGAGATGATTTTCGTCAGAGGCGATTTTCAACTTAACGATATCAAAAGCACGTTCATCAGAGGTTGTAATGTTGGACTTGATGAAGTGTGAATTTTCTTTTCTGTCAGAGGTGAAATTTTAACGTGACAGAGAATCGATTTAATTAGGATTTTATCTCTTTTGATTTTGAATTATGATGTCAGAGGTATGATTTTAACTTGACAAATATTTTGGAGTGTCGCTTGCTCTGTTAGAGCAAAATGACAAGAAAAGTTTTGCTGTCAGAGGTGAAATCTTAACGTGACAGGAGATTTATCTGATTAGGATTTTTAGCAAACCCCCAGCTATCAACGGATTTGATTAGTCTTTACCAACTACCGTTTGAGTTGGGCTAGCCATGCTATTCCCCTCAGCATAGTGAGTTGCCGAGGATTTCGTTTGGGCTTAAATGCCAAACTTTTCCTCTTCCCTTTGCCTTAGCAGTTTAGGGTAGTGATGTATCCTTATATTTGGATAAGAATACTGTTGTGACAGATTTGTCGTGGGATTTTTAGCAAACCCCCAGCTATCAACGAGTTTGATTTTGCTTTTACCAACTACCGTTTGAGTTGGGCTAGCCATGCTATTATCCTCAGCATGGTGAGTTGCCGAGGATTTCGTTTGGGCTTAAATGCCAAATTTTTCCTCTTCCCTTTGCCTTAGCGGCGTTGGGCAATTCATACTTTTACCCCCAGTATAAATGGGTTGGCGAGAAATTTATTCTCTTCCCGTAACTTTAGCGGCGTTGGGCAATTCATACTTTTTACCCCCAGTATGGTGGGGTTGGCGAGAAATTTATTCTTTTCCCGTAGCTTTAGCGGCGTTAGGCAATTCATACTTTTTACCCCCAGTATGGTGGGGTTGGCGAGAAATTTATTCTCTTCCCGTAGTTTTAGCGGCGTTGGGCAATTCATACTTTTTACCCCCAGTATGGTGGGGTTGGCGAGAAATTTATTCTCTTCCCGTAGCCTTGTCGGTGTTGGGTAATTCATACTTATTACCCCAGTATGGCGGGGTTGACGAGAAATTTATTCTCTTCCCGTAGCTTTAACGGCGTTAGGCAATTCATACTTTTTACCCCCAGTATGGTGGGGTTGGCGAGAAATTTATTCTCTCCCCATAGCCTTGATGGCGTTGGGTGATTCATTTATTATTATTATTATTTTTTTTACTTATTTATTTATTTATTTATTTATTGATTTTTTTTTTACTTCCTTTTTTTTTATGGGCCCGAAAATTAACCGCCCTGAGCTCGTTTTGGGAATTGTTGTGAGCTCAAGTGGTACCTTTAGACCACACACATTAGATGTGTCGGAGTTAGTTATAACTCCTTTTTTGTTCAGCTTTGAGCTGAACTACTCCCGCGTCAATCAACGCTTGAATTTTATCTTTTAAGATAAAACAATTCTTTGTAGGGTGACCTACAATCCGATGGTACAGGCAGAAATTCGGATCGTTAGTCATCCCAACTTCTTCAGGTCTCTTGCTCTCCGGCAATTTAAGCATCTTGCGTTTGGTGAGCAGATTGAACATAGTAGCAGTATATTCATTCTTGAACGAATACTGCTTTTGAAGTCTGGGCGACTTTGCTGTGTTGCTTGTAGTTGGCCATGGTTTCTGCTTCAGTGTACTTTCTACCGCCATTGCCGTTATGTCTTTCCCTTTTGAACAGAAAAAATGGAATGGAGATTCGTTTGCACCGTCTCCGGTTGCAGACTGTTGCATTTCGAGACGTCGAAGTATTTCTTCGGCCTGTTCGCCCTGCTTAAGCAGATCCTTCCACGACTTGGATTCGACCGAACCCATCTTGTCTAGGATACCGGTCAATAAGTTATGTCTGCAGGTTTCCACAAGCGTATCCTGCGTCATGCCATGTGGGCATCGAACAGAAAGTTCTCGGAACCGCTCGACATAAGTTTTGACCGTTTCGCCTTCTTCTTGCTTCGTTGCTAGCAAAGATAGTATGGAGACTTCTGTATCATCTTCAAAGAATCGGGCTAAGAACTCACGTTCTACATCGGCCCATGATTTAATTGTTCCCTGGGATAGCTGCATGAACCAAGTAAATGCGGGCCCCCGTAAAGTACTTGCAAATATCTTAGTCATGGTCGGATCATTCCCCATGAGATGTCCTGTCTGCGAGAGGAAGTCGAAGATGTGCTGTTGTGGCGAATCTTTACCGTCGAATGACTGAAGGTTCAACGGTTTGTATTTTGTAGGGTAAGGCACGGTCTCCCATTCTATGGGATAAGGACGGACTACCCCCACCTCTTGCAGTTTCTTTCGATGAAGAAGAGCTTGTAGTTGATTCTCCATCTTCTCTATTTTTTCCACATGAGGGTTAATGATAACCTTCACTTCCTCTTCTTCTCTTGAATGAGGAGACACTTCTTCATCCTCGTCCTTGCTGTCTTCATTTATTTGGAAGGGTCGTTTTCCTTTCTGCCGACCAGAAATGGACGACGAGGATTGGTTCCTCCTAGTTTGAGCCAGCAACTCAATTAAAAGTTGTTTCATTTCTTCTATACTCTCCTCTTGCTGTTCGAGACGTTTTTCTTGTCTTTCAAGCCTTTCAGAGACTTCTTCTAGAAGCGCGCCCTCTGGTTTGATAGAAACTCCTTTTGATCCTGAAGTGATTTCCTTATCCGAAGGGTTGTTTCCGACCACCTTTTTGCCTTTATTAACCATATTTGATGAGGCAGCAGGTAGATCGGTTCCAGAGTACGCCTTTTTCACCGTCTGTATTCTTTTGAATTCGGTGATCCGCTCAAAAACGGATCGTCTCGGATGGCACTCGCAGTTTGATAGAACAGTTGAGATTAACTGTTCGCATTGGCATTGAGGAGTATTCTGTGCAGAGTTCTTCTTCCAATTGAGGTATTCTCTCAAATCTTGAGGTATTTTCTCCTCTCTATTTGTATCTTGACGCCTCTTGCGTCACAAACTTGGTTCATAATACTGGAGAGTTTGCAATATTTCAGGGCTGGGCTCTTTTTCCGAATCAGATTGTTCTCCAACCCTTCTGCGGATTCTTCTGGAGTGTGTGCTGGCCTGCGCAGTTGTACGGCCCTCGCACGCATCTGACTTGTTCTTCGGGATTTGGAGGATTCTATCATGAATATGTTCATCCGAAGAGAAATTTGAAGACCTATCCTCAGGTGAGTTCATGAGCACATCCTTATATTTGTTTGTAGAGGAACGGGATGGTGCACCTGAGAGGGTAACCAAAAAGTTAGATGTGCGCTGTGTGCTCACTGCGTGTGTGCCCGAATAGACACCAGAACCAACCCTTGATTTTTTCTGTGGAGTGCAACCCACGGGTTGCAACCTGCGGTGTGCAACCCGCGGTTGGAACCGCGGGTTTGCACCCGCGGTTGCAACCGCGGGGTTGCCCCCGTGCGGTGCAACCCGCAGTTCTGCCTGCGGATTTTCATTTTTGGAATTTTTTCTTCCCGATATTTCCTGATCTGGATTTTCATTTTTGGAATTTTTTCTTCCCGATGTTTCCTGATCTGGATTTTCTGACCGCAATTTTCCAGAGGCACTGTTGAGGTGGGCCCGCTGGGCCTTACGCCTCAGGTTTCTCTTCTGAGAGCGGGTCAGGGACTGGTTTGACTTTTGGCTTGACTTTGGAACGGGCGATAACGCCTCGTAAATTTTAACGGGCGATGACGCCTCGTAAATTTTCATAGGCGATGACGTCTTTTGATTTCCGGTGGGCGATGACGCCTCACCTTTTTTCATCGTCACCCGGCGATGACGCCTAGGCTCCGAATCAGAGGAGGAAAGAAATTCCTCATATTTTTGCTGGTCAACTTCTATGACCAGCGTCTCAACCATTGAGCCAATCGGCACCCGGTCGGACTGCGCCACCAGATTCTCTGTGGTAAACAGAGGGGCTCCCACTGTGGTCGCCAGTTCTTGTACGCCCGAAAATTGCATCTTTGATTCCATTGAAAAATTGATGAATTACAATGAGAATTTAGATTACAAAAAGAAAATAGGAGTCACAAGAACGGGAATATTGGTGGATTCCTTTTTTTAAGTGGGTACGGGTGGCGGTGGAGTCTTGTTGCTGCCTCCGTTGACTATCCAACTTGGAAGGGGATCTGTGAAGAAAACCCGCTCCTTCTGATCTCTCTCAACCCTCTGTGAAGAATCGCTCTGCCAGCTCCAAAGAAAAAGTCCCCTCTCCGGTTAAATTCTTGTATTTTATAGACCGAAGAAGCTCCAAATCCGGCTCAATTCTCTCCTGAAAAATCGGATCACGAATTATCAGTCCAAAAATAGGAAACAAATAATCGGAAAAGAACGGAAAACAACCCGCGGGATCGCCCCCGCGGGTTGCACTCGCGGGTTGCATCCCGTGGGTGTGCCCACTTAGCAATTTTTTTTTTTTTTTTTATTGGTATCTACAACAACGGCGGGTTGAAAGGAGGAGAGGAGTTAGTAATTTTTTGATTTGAAGGTAAAAATAAAATCCTAATTTTTTGTGTTAATTTTTGCATTTTGATTTAGGGAAAAATTTGGAAATGAGTGTTGATGAGGGTAGATTTAGTTGAGGGGCAAATAAATTGGGGAAATTTTTTTATTTCTTTAAATTTTGTTATGGTGAAATTAAAGGCTTCATTGGTTAAAATAGTTTAGATTTTATTGTCATTATCGATTAATGATAGTTGGATTTTGTAATAGTGAAGTGCAAAAATTATATTGTAAATATTAGTTGATAGTTTTTTGTGCTTGGATTAAATTGTTAATTTTGATGTTCGAATAGGAAAAAAATTAAAATGCAGATGTTGTGTGTTTATGTTATGATATTTAATGGATTTAGATAGGCAAATATAATTAGCATATGGTGATATGTGATGATTTATAATTTAAAATTTCATTGTGTAAATAAAATCTTTAGTGATTTACAGATGGATCCGGCGCAACCATCCCAGATTCAACCAATAACATAGAATATGAGGAAGAAAATGGGGATCCGTCCAACCGTTGATCCTAGCATTTCTGAAATTCATGATGAACCGAATTCCCAGGTTCATGCTGCCACGGAGACCCTTCCGTTATGCATTCATCGAGGTATATCACAAGAAAGTTGGAGTATCGATGAGTCAGATTCGGAAGAAAAGGAAGTGCGGCCAATAAATGGAGGACCGATTGATTTGTCTCATTTGAAAAGTTTTAGAACATATGTTACTTTCTTTATATCTAAGAATGTGGTTAGACATAATAACTTTGATTTCAATTTTAACTAGGTAGTTGTTTATCTAAAATATATTGTTTTGTTATCATTTCAGGAACGAGATCCATTGCGATGCATTAATCATATGAGAAAAATAAACACATGGTTTTTAGAATCTGACAGCCAAATACCCATTTTGTGTAGCACATCCATAATTTCTCTTTGTATCCACTCATAATATGTTCTTATCAGTACATTAGCAGCGTTGAATTAACTGCATTTGTCGAGCGTTGGCATCCATATTCTAATACCTTTCACTTGCCTTTTGGAGAAATGATGATCTCCCTTGATGATGTAGCATGTCTCCTTGGTTTGTCGATAACAGAAAAGTCCATTAGCCTTTCAGACAGAACGGATGGGCTCATTGTAGTTGAGTAACTAACTGACTCATTGGGTGTCGGGTATAATGAAGCTTTTGAGGAGTTGAACACGAAATGTAGAGTTTCAGTGTGCTTTGAATGGCTAAGGGAACGATTTAGCGATGTGACAGATGCAGATTTAGATCAGAGAATACTATGTGCTGCATGAGCATACTTACTCTATCTTCTCGAGTGCACACTATACGGGGACAAGAGCGGCACAAGGGTCTCTGTTGACTACCTTGCATTTCTACACGATGTCGAGAATGTGCATACATATGCCTGGGGTACTGGAGCTGTAGCGTATTTGTACAGATAGCTTGGTCTTGCCTCCTGAGCCCATGCGACACAGTTATCTGGGTATTTAACATTGCTGCAGGCATAGATCTTCACTCACTTCCCATCTTTAATGCCGGTTTTAAATGGTGGATACAGACCTGACCAGCCACAAGCATGCCGATGGTTGAGCAGACGTAAAACAAAGTATCTTTGGACCATGTCAGAGCTATTAGGGAAATGCTTGACATGCTGACGGCGAACGAGATTAGGCAAAAGTAAAATTTATTTGGTGTTTTTTTTACAGCCGATAATAATATCATTTTTATCCATTGTTTTTGAAATATCATGACATTGCAGGTCATATGGGAACCATATCGGTCTTTTAGGGATACCCATCGATTTCAGGAAGTATCCTTTTATATGGGTACATTGAAAATGAAGGACGTTGTCGAGCTTTATCATCCTGTACGGGTGTTAAGGTAGTTTGGGCATCATCAATAAATTCCACCTCCACCATTCAGTCCTATACGAGAAAAACATGGACTTACGAGCAAAACCTATTTGGTGACACATTGACATGTTGAGAAAATGTGGCTGAATTGGTTGGATCATGTACTTGCACAGGAGCATCGAGGCATAGAGGCAAGTACCTCAGGAGAGTACACGCATGATTATATGGCGCTATTTGATAAGGTATCTCGATGGTTTATTGGTCCATCCACTCAAGTCTCAAATCGAGAGGGGGCGCAAGATGTCCCGCAGGCAAATACTGAAGAGGTAAGAATATGTTTTTTAATTCTTTGTGATTTTATCAAGTATGATTGTACTTATAAATGCTTTTGTCATAATATATGCAGAGAATTCATGAAGTTATAGTAATTATTGAGCTCTTCTTAGTGCAAGGCGATACCGCAAGTAAGAAGCGTCCGAGTTTGTTATATAATGCCATCGTTAAGATAAAATCAGTTCTGATCGGGTGCACACAAGCTGATGTTGACATAGCATTACAATCCGTATCGCAGACCCCCACTGAAGGTCCCGGCTCTACAAGATGCCGTTAAGCCATAAGGAAGCAACCCGTTCTGAAGCAACGAAGAGTCTAGAATTCATTGGTTTTTTTTTTTTTGGGAAATAAAGTTGTTAGCATGGAACATATATTGATTTTATGTTATCGTATCATGGAAATGAAATTGTAGTCATGAAACATATTATGGAAATGAAGTTGTAGTCTTGGATATCACTATTTAACTAAATCTTTGAAGTTATGAATGAATTGTTGATATGTAGAATTTATGTTATCGTTGTTCTTTGTCTTTAATTCTATTTTCTCTGTTCATAAATGAATTGTTTCATATATCAATATTGTGTGTTTTGATACCAAATTGGGGGTATGAAATACAGACAAGTATTTATGTTTGTTTGGGTATATTATTTATCTTCTGTGCTACATAAAATTAACTTATTCCAAGTTTTATGTATCGTATCAGAGTATACTGGAGCTGTGTCCATGATCCGAGTTTACAGAGCTGGATTATTTTAAGGTGATACGGGACTGTAAACTCGGATCAAGGAGCTAGGGCTCTGGCCCCCTTGTCCAGGCTAACCAGTCCGGATCAATTGGGTGGATCCAGGACTGATAGCCCGGATCAACCCAGTTGATCTGGGCTGGTTAGCCCAGACAGGGAGCAAGAAACTATGGCCCCTTGATCTGGGCTAGCCAGCCTGGATCAACTGGGTGTATCCGAAACTGATAACCTGAATCAACCAAGTTGATCTGGGCTGGCTAGCCTGGACAGGGAGCCAGAAACTATGGCCCCCTGATCCGGACTAGCCAGCCTAGATCAGGGTTAGCCATCCGAGTCCGTTAGCCCGGATGGATTGGCCTAATCCGGGCTAGCTAGCCCGGATCAGGGGGCCAGAGAATATTCGGATGGTTGGCATTGATCCGAGCTGGCTAGCCCGGATCATGCGAATGGGATTTCTTGCTCCCTGTCCGGGCTAGCCAGCCGGAATCAACTAGGTTAATCCAGGCTATCAGTCTTGGATCTACCTCAAATTGATTCGGACAATGAGCCAGAGCCCTGGCTCCTTGATCCGGATTTACAGTCCCGGATCACCTCAAATTGATTCGGTTCTGTAAATCCGGATTACGGACACAGGCCCAGTCTACTCTGATACGGTACGTACAATTCGGAATATAATAAATTTGGTATCAAAACACTCAATAGTAATATCCGAAATTAAATTAAATAGAGTGAACGACAAAGAACAACGACAACATAAATTCAACATATAAAAATTCATTGTTATTAACTTCAAAGATAAAATTACATAGTGATATCTAAGACCCAATTAGGGTTTAAAAAAAACGATTAAAGTTGATTTACATATAATGTAGAACGTATCGAATAATTTTGATTTACATGTCATCATTCGATACGGTCCTGGCTTTAGTGTAACCTACATGTTTGAAAGAGCATTATGGATATGTATTTGTAATCAAATGATGGAAAACTAACAAAGGCTAAATTATACAGGATACAAAATTTATCGGGACAAAATGACATCCTCCAACGAAAGCCATGGTCACTTCTTTTATATGTAGATTAGAGGCCGGAGGTAGTGATCTTAGCGGCAAGAAAGTTAGACATTGCGCCTTGGAAAGAAAGAATAATACTAAATTAAATCTCGACGCTATCAAATGACCCATGTCGGGCATTGTCATCCAGTGGTAGGCACTTGGAAATTCTTTGAAATAGTTTATTAATTTTCGAAGCTTAACATACGGATCAACACTTCCAAATAAAGTAATGTAGGATAGCTCATTTTCGTCCAGCTCAAATAGTAAGTCTCTGCGAATTTGACCTCACTGATCCTCCCCAACACCAAGGCTATTTGTGATGACTCTAAACCCACAATTTCTGTCTAACTTGACTTCACTAACATCATTGATATAGGGGAGGAAGAAAACATGTAGTGAATCTTCATACCGAAATTTGGATTTTGACTGATATATGGGCTTGGGCTCTATAAGGAGGGGAACTTCGGATACCAAATGTTCTACTGATGTTGGTTCACCCGGGTTAGATTCCTGTATAGAAACAAAAATAAAAAAAATTAAACAATTATGAAGCAAGTAGAGATATAATACTGCTCATAAAAGACTTACCTTCTGTGTAGGCTTCCGCTTTAGCATTAGCTTCATCGGCCAATGTTTCCTTTGGACAAGCATTGCTTTCATCAATGGAGAATAACTGTCAGTTTCAGAAGCAATTAACTCAAATGCACAAAGATTTCGTTTTGTCGAGTAGTCGCGCATCCTTTTTCGGCGTGCTACTTGTGCTATCACCTTCATAACAGGATCTGCAAGTGAAGAACTTGCTGGATTTGATATTTCATTCAACTTCTTCAACCTTCGAGCTTGTTCCTCATTATCACATTTAAGCATGTTAAAAATAAAAATCTCCACATCTTTTTGGTAGTTTAAACATTCAACAGCTGATGCTTTAACTGGAAGCATGTCAAGTTTTCGCCAATGTTGGTCAATGCAATCCAATAGGATTGCTCGATTATCTTTTTGATACATTGCAATTTCATGAGCGCACGACAAGTTATGCATTTGCCGAATTATGCAACCGCATTCAACTGGATCCACTCCGATACTAGCAACTCTTCGTAATTAATTCAAAATCAAATTTAATGCATGTATAGATATCACGCTTTGGAGTTCTCTAAAATCTGGCAACATAAAATTTTGATTAAACATTGTAAGGCTTTTTTCGAAAGATGCCTTAATCTCAGTATGTTGCAATTCATGTAAAGAGTGAATGTTGCTCCAGCAGTTTTTGAAGTTGCCTTGACTGGTTCGTAGTTGTCGCTTCAATTTGGCATGGGCACTCTTCGCTCGATTAGTTGTTACATTATCTCTGTGGACACACATATTTGTCCAGTAAGCAACAAATTTATCCTTATATGGATCCAACCACATCTTTGTTACATAATCGACTGCATCTGGGTATGCTCGGATTTCATTCATGAGTAAAATTCGATTTGAATCGTACTCCTCAATAGTATTAGATAATATAATCAATTTCCATATTGAGAAAAATATCTCCCATTCAGTCTTCTGATCCAATTTTTTTTTGCAATGAGCTAAGACATTATGATTGATATGCCATCTACATAGTAAATGCCGACTTGTTGGAAATATAGATTGAACAGCATTAACTAGCGCTAGATCTCTATCCGTTACTATCACACTTGAATAAATCTCATTGACAAATAGTCCATGCAACTTATCAAGTGCCCAAGTATAGTTAGTTTCCCGTTCTCTTTCAAAAAACACGAAAGGAAGACATAATGACATATTAGTCGATGTTACGCCAACTATCTCAAGTAATGGATATTTATACCTGTTTGTTTTATAGATACAATCTAGGATGATAACTCCTGGAAATGCACGTAGAACCTCCACACCAACCGAATGAGCCAAAAGAGGTCAGTTACTGATTCGGTTTGGTCATTACTGTGATGCCACTCAATGTACTTGCACTCTGAAATTTTAAATAGTAAGTGCTGCATTTACGTTCTCCCCCCGTTCATTAACACGAAATTTGTGTCGTGCATTATATATTGTCTTCATTGTTGACACATTCTTTGGATCCTTAATCTTCAAAAATGTCAGAATATCTTCTGGTCGTACATGACATTTCGACAACTCCATTACAACATAAGTCTCGTTTTGGGATAGTTTTCTTACATACGAGTGTCCTTCAAGATATTCTACTGTAAGATGATTATGTGTACCGCAGATAAGCATAAGTTTCCACTCGGACCCCCTTAACAAATATTTGTTGACCCTTTAGCTTAAAGGGACATCCACATTTTTTGCTACCTCTGTATCCTGCATCATCCTTTAATTTTTTGAATCTTAAATTTCCACCTCTTTCATAGCCAAACCAGATTCTTTCCTTCTTATAATGTCCTCTATTATCAGATTTTGAAACAATTATGACCAATCCTAACGTCTTTTCCGTACCACGAATCCAATTTGCAAACTCTTCTCGATCTGCAAAAGTCTACAATCATAGTATTTCAGTTAGACATCTCCACCAAACATAATACATTAAATATAAAAAATCTTGTATATCATCATATCTCACTTGTTGTGAATGCTGAAGTATAATCAACAGCTAACTCACTCTAATCTTGGCTACAATGTGTTGAAGCTTCATCTTATTAACTAAAATACACAAAATAGAATGAGAAAATGGACGACTGCAAAATCAAAACCGTTTTTTCTAACCCATCTCTATACTAATTAAATCAACTTTTATAAAATTAAAAATTATAGAAATTAAAAGAGGATGATGGATTCATACCTTCAAAAACTTTTGATTGTCGAATGGAACCGTTGCCAAGTTGCGCATCTCTATTTTCTTCCCCGTAGACCCACAAAAGAAAATTTTTTCTCTTTTTTAGGGTTTCACAATAAAAGAACCGATTTAAGTTAAATATAGACTTTAATTTCTGTTATTATTTACTAAATGGAGTTAATATTAAAGAGGAATGAGGTTTGGATTCTGAAATGAAATTTTCTCTGCCTCTTCTCTATCTTTCGCGTGGGAAAAGGATTTGGTGATGGGAGGATGAAGCAGAGGGTGAAGGAAAAACAGTTTTGACTAAGAATTTTGATAGCAAAGTGATAAATAAAGGAAATGTTTTAAGTGGGTTGCCCATGGGAACTTCTAAAGGGGCACAACTTTTTTCCTAGTGAACCCAATTAAAAATTTCGATTTTATTACAAGTTTGCCATTAATTTTTTTGGACTGAATTGCCCTTGTCTTCAACCTCTTTCTCTTCCTCTTCTCAAATCAAACTGCAATTTAGTGAACCCACAAAAAAAAAAACCTAAATCCTACAACTATTCCATCAAATCTTTTTTCATATTAAATAATCTCACAAATTAAATTTCAAAAATTGAGTTTATTAGATCTTTGCTTACTTAAAAATCTTAGAAATATTGCAAATTGATAAAATTTAATAACCCAAAAAAAACTCATAGTCCGGACTGATAGTCCGGATAGCAGTATTTTGTCCGGACTGACAGTTCAGACAGCAGTCCGCTGTCCGGACTGTCAGTCCAGACAGCAGTCTGCTGTCCGGACTCTCAGTCCGGACAAATAAATTTTGTCCGGGTGTATACCCCGGACAGGAGGTAAGTAATATTTTTTTGCCTTATTATCCACAAAGTTGTTGTGGCATAGTGGTTAGTAGTTTTGCAATGTCACATGGGTGATCCAAGTTCAATCCCTGGCAACAGCAAGCAAATTTTTATTTTTTTTAAAAAAATTGTTTTTGTGATTTTTTTAACATTTTGGTTGTTGTGACAAAAGCATACCGCTATAAAATTTTCTTTTTATTAGACCGCCACTATGATATCTAATCACATTTTACTTTATTTTATTTTTCCCAAAATAAATGAAATTTTCTCCCAACTAAACAGAATTTATTCAATTTAGTTTCTATTGCTATTCGATTCGGTTTTTTCGAAATTGATAAATATTTACATATGTTAACCACCATAAACAATAATCGAAATTGATAAATATTTACATATGTTAACCACCATAAACAATAAGAAAAATAGAATTAAATACTTGCAACCCATTCCAGAAAACCAAAAAGAAAAAAAACAATCACCAACAGATTTAGAACACACTAATATACCAGCTCAATCATATGGTAAATAAAATCACGTAATTTATTATTAACTCGGAGTATGAGAAAGATACAATAAACCGACTGAGATCATAGAACTTATACATAAAGTTTATGCTTTCCGACTACAAATTTCATCAATACACAAATAAATCCAAATAAATTCAAAAGATAAAAAATAAAAAAGGGAAAAAAAATTGGCTCTCTTTTCCATCTGCCGTCGGTCCTTTAGTTGGGGTTAAAAATTCTTAATGAACCTCATACCAGGCGGAAATCCCTGCATGAATCCATGCTTGCATATAATCAACAATTTGGTGTTTGGAGGGGAATTCAATTAGGATAAACATATTTGAGAGAAATGCATTTAATTCAATACATCAAAAAAGTTTAGATGAGGATAAAAGAAATGAGCTTATTTTATAAATGTAAAGGCTATTTGTTCATACACAGTACATGAACACTGATAACAATGATACACTGATATATTGATGACAACACTGATACACTGATACGAAGAATTATATAGTGAAATAATGATATAGTGAAGCATATGTTTAAGCTCTCATACATACAAACAACTAAAAATATATATTGTGAAGATAACACTTCCACCAAAATAAGCACTTCCACCAAAGCAACATAACAGTCACTTGGTTGTAACACATACAAATAAACCAAATAAGCTCCAATACAAACAAAGAGCAAATATAAGCTTAGTCACTTCCACCAAAATGATACTATGATATGTGAAGACAACACTGATACACTGATACAAAAATACAACTGCTGATACACTGATACGAAGAATATATTTAGTCACTTCCACCAAAATAAGCACTTCGATCAAAGAAAACATATCAGTCACTTGGTTGCAATACATACGGATAAACCAAGTAAGCTCCCATACAAACAAAGAGCAAATATTCATGAAAATAGCAAATTGTTTAAAAGAAAACATTATCACTTGTCGCTTCAAGTTTTTAACAACATCCATATCAATGCATTTAGAATATAACCTAATCACCGTCTTCGTGTCTTCCTAGGGGGTGACGTCTGCTTCTGGTTCGAGTCATAACCGCTGTATCCGGTGCATCAGGAGTGGTTTGTTTTAGTGCTTGTTCCTCTGCTTGTTCTTTTGGTGGTTCTCCTGGCTGAGTGCAACCACTGATCACGGCTTTAATCTTCGCAAGTGCACTGAATAACATCCCATACCACTGTCGTCAATGACCATGCACTTATTTTTCTCCAGTGACTAATACAACGCAGTGGACTCGTTCCTGTATATATCATATAGTCATAATACATGCACACACACAATAAATGATTTATCGTCTATAATTAGAAAAATAACTAAATTTCGCATATTTTACCACTACGATTATAATATTAAATTTTCTTCATAATTATAATCTAAATATTAAAAATCAAAATTAACAAAAAATTGCTAGAACCAAATTTGATACCTCCTTCACTCTTCCTCCTCTCCATCCCAACAAAATCACAACCCAAAAATAAAAAAAAATAAATATTGCTAAATTAAGAATACTCACCTACTAATGGCGGGAAGGCGGCGGCGGCGGCGGGAGAACACTGGTAGTAACGTCCAGAGCTCACTGGCGGCGGCGTCGGCGATTGCGGTGGCATCGGCGTCTCTTCATCGCCGACGATAGTAGCGGCGTCGGCTGTTCGAATGGGAGAAAGAGGAGATTTGGAAGGAGAAGGAGGTAGAGAAAATGATAGAGAGGATGAGGGGAAGGGGGAGGAAAAGAGGAAAGAGAAAGTTAGGGTTTTCGGTTAGGCGGTTGGAGGAAAAATGAGGAGAGAAGAGGGAGATGAGGAATATATATAGTAAAGGGTATTTTCAAAATAGTAAACATGCTCAGTAAGAAATTTTCTCTTTACTAAAATCAAATTGGGCTCACTAGGAATTCTGGGCTCACTTAGAAGCCCCCGTTGCCCATCTAGAAATTCCCCGTCATAAGCCACAGCCAACAGAACTCCGAAGTGGTGGGCGTACATTGTGAGAGAGGGGAGAGGGAGGGGGAGAGCGGAGAAAAGTCAGAGGGAAGTGGTCTGCTATTAGTGATGGTTGCCTACTGGCCATTGCAGGGAGTTTCTAAACGAGCACACTTTTTGTCCTGGTGAGCCCACTTTATAACGGGTGGTGTGCTTGCAAATTTCACTATAAAATGGGCTCACTAGGAAAAGTGGTGTGCTCCTTTGGAAACTCCCCTGCTGGAGTACAGCTGCGTCGAACTGCCTTTTGTCTCCAGAGCAGACAATCTCAGCAGACCCACACAAAAATTTGCATTCAACTCAATTTCCATGATTCCATTTCTCTCTACTTCTACTCTCTCTCTCTCTCTCTCTCTCTCCAATTTCAATTTCAATCTCCAATTAATAACACCACCTCCAACTCACCGTAGTTATGTTCATCCCCATTAATTTCATTACAACCACTCCTTTCCTCTGAAAGAGTCTCTCTTTTTTTCTCTCTCTCTCTCATCTCTCTTACTCTCTGTCTCACATCACTGGAGGAGCGGACATGGGAGGAAAAAGGCCGCTCCTTTTCCTGCTTTTAGGTTAGTAATACACTTGCTGCTGAATTCTGTAGGAAAGCTGGCTTCTTGATTTGTTGTTCGATGGGTTTTACGGATTTTGGTGGCATTTTGGGTTTTTTTGGGGAAATTTAGTTTGGGTTTCTGATTTATTATGTTTAATGTCTCAGAATTGACTTTTGGGTTTAAAAAGTGGTTTTTTGGTGGTATGCAGCCCGTTAACTCTGCTGATTTAAGGGTTAGGTTATATAAAATTTCTCCCTTTTTTCTATTTTTCGGGCTAATTCTTGTATTGGAAATTTTTTCTAGGATTCATTCCTATGAAGGCTAAAAGATAATTTCATTTGCTTTGCTTTTAATAGTTGTCTTAAAGGATTCAAGTGAATGTGCTTCGCTTTACAAATATGAGCATGTCAAATGGGTAAGAATCGTCTGTTAGATTTTTGGTTTTGTTTAGACTGCCCATGCGTTGGTGGCTTCTGTTCATCAATTCGGGGTTAGGTTGAGGTGTATCAGATTCCATCGAATGTGCAAGTGGGTATCAAAAGAATAATTATGGCTTTAATCTCATAAACCGATAACACGTTGCTGTAAGTTATTATTAGTGCTTTGATCGCAATAAATGAACGGAGTTTCACTAGGTCCCTAGCTACAACCCTTCCAGGGTTCACATAAGGGAGCTTGTTAAGTTTGCTTGATGTATTGAGTGACAGCAAAAATTTGAGATTACATTAGCTTTGGCTATTAAATTTACATGGATGGTTTGTTTTTATGTCGTACTTAAGGAAGACAATTCTAAGTACGATGATTCTGAGTCACATGCTGCATTAACGGTGGAAATTCTGACACATACATAGGTTATAGAGTTTTCAGCTGCTAGCCTCCTCTATGCTCTTATTTGATGAAATACCCAAATATAGTAGGAAATTGGAGACTCATAGATAACTATAAATGGCGAACTGAAATGCTTAACTTTATTATGGTAACGACAAACTTGGGTTTCCTCGCTGTGTCTAGAGTGACCGGACTGAAAAGACCAATGTTTTTATCAGCTGTGTGCCTCTTTTCAACTTTCAAGTCTCCATTTTTGTGGGAATCTAGTGATTGTACAGTACAATTATACAACATTTTGACTTGTCAACCTCTTGTTTACCACCCATGAGTCATAGAAGGAATGGGGGCAATGTCTAAATGCATTACCCTTATTGAGTTTAAAAGATATGGATGAAAATCCATTGGACTGGACCATGGAGCATTTACTATGGACCATGTTGTATTTGCTATAGTTTTATTTAGTGTTTTGCCTTTGCAAAGGGCAATTTCATTATAAAGGGATAATTTGGCATGCTTAACGTTGTTGTTAGGAAAGTCATTTTTCCGTAATCAATTTCGTAAAAAGTGTCTAAAAGTGGCGCTTAGGTAGTTTTAAAAGCGGTAGCGGGCCTAGGTTGTTTTGCTTTGGCTGAAAGCGAAAGGAAATAATGGGCCGCTGCTTTTAGTTTACAAAAACAACTAAAAGCATCTCATAGTCGCCCCAAAAACTTAAGTTAGCTACAGCCCATTTTAAAAAAACTTTTAATCCACTAATAGAATCTAAACCCACTTTGGCATTGAAGTCCACCCGTATCAACCATAACCTCAAAATCTGGCATTTTTTTTCTCAAGCCATTAGGTGGCCAATAACGATCAGGATGATGTTCCACATGACAATAAGGACAACAATGCAGGAGCTATTAGATATGAACTGCTGCTTGGCACCACTTCTGATCACGATAATTGGCTGGTTTTTTGGGTTTTGAGAGATGAAATTTTACTTCTTGTCGCCACTTATGATGATAAGGCTGTCTTATGGGTTCTAATTTTGCGCTTATAATATTTTGGACATGTATTCTTAGGCTTTAATCGATATTTGATTAGGCTTAGATGCTAAGAATTTAGTATCATATTATGATCAGTTATCTTAATATTAGTTAAAGTATGCTGCTTAATTGCTGGTCTGCAACATGATTATGAACATGTTGTGGCACATGATACTACGGTGCTATTTATAACATGATACTGTGATGCTATTATTAATCTTTTCCACTTTTGGCCTTCCCGCTTTTTTCAGCTTAAGCCCAGCTAAAGCTGTAAAAGCTAAAGAAGTGTCTTGCTGCATTGCTTCTCTTTCACATTCCACAATCTTGTCCACAGTGAAGGGTAGATCTGCTGATCTTCTTTCTTATAGGTTGGTCAGGAATGGTATTGGACGTATCCATGGGTCAATTTTTGACCCGCCTAATACAAAATTTTGAATTAAAATTAAAAATTTTATTTTTTTAATTCAAAATGTTGTATATGAAAATTTTGGCCTGTGGACACGTCCATCACTATCTCTATGATGGTCACCATAGAAGAACACCAACTAGTTTTACATTAGTTAGTTGGTTGGGAATTTGGGTCCTATAGACTTGCCAAGTCTTCATCTCTAAAACAAGATCATACTGTGAAACTAGCTTTAGTGTCATTTTATCTTTGCAATTGGCATCACCAGTGGTTGAATATGTGGTGCTACTACATATGCATTTGATTCTAGTTATTATTTAGAATACTGAGCAAGGATCTGGAATAGTGTGCAAAATATAGAAAAAAAAAAGAAGATGATTTGTCTATTTACAATGTGCGATAATACAGTCGCTTGACCCTCAATTGAAACTTCAAATACATTCTGCATTATCAATACCGCATATTCATATAGCCATGGCTATCTGATGATGAGTGTCATATTTTGAATGTACATTCACTTAATTATTAAAAAAAACTTTGTGAAATATTCTATTACCATATCATTGAAGCTCTCAATTGTAAGGATATAAAACAATGATCCTCAATCCTCTGGTGTAGTAGGACTTTAATGTAGTATCAAAGTGACTCAGATTCAAATCCTATTGCACATACATTTAATTGCAGATTTTAAAAAAAAATGAAAATCGTTGTAAATCTCAAGTTTCAGTTCAAAGGATGCTCAACTTTGGGAGCGTGTTAGGATGTACGACAATAATCCTCTCTCCTCACTATAGTTTCATAGTTTTGGTGTAGTATAATGGACTTCACTAATTATTATATCGTCATAAAATAAGTTCCCTTAAGAAATCCCTTATATATTCCATATACAAAAACACAATGTAGATTACATCTTCAAAAGTGGTTTCATGTTGCAAACATGCATCCTTAGAGGGATTGGAGGATATGATATCATAGAGGAATTGGGATGCATGATCAAAGGTTTAAAGTTTCACTAGATAGATAGGATCTGTCAAATCTATGGAAACTTTGCAGTTGTGATATTTCGTTGAGTGGACATCAAATGATGTTGGATGTTCCCTTAATAATAACTGTTAAGGGGTCCAAGTCCTATTGAGAAATTGGGACAAGGTTGAAGTTTTAGGCCCTCTATCTCTGGATGTTTGAATAAAAATCTGTTGATTATTGAATAACCATCCATGATGCTGATACAAAGTAACTGTCAAGGAACTGAAAAAAGGGGCTGACTTGGGATTGCTATAAGTTCAAGATGCTTCAAAGAAATGTTAAAATTAAAATGATTTAATTTTTTTCTCCTTACCTCAGTTATGGAGTGTGATATAGTTTCCCAAGTAGCAATGGTGTCATGAAACTGAACTTGGATATGTCCAAACCAACAACAGTGACAGTGAACCCTTTGTGAAGTTCATTTGCATGTGGAGCATTGGTTTCATGCTTTTCCTCTTTACCGGGAGTTACTTGCTCTATTACTGTCCTTGCACAGTGCATGCACACGAGTGCATAGCAAGCATGGATTCAACCACATTTACTTTTTGTGTTCTAAGTCCTATTGAGAAATGCGTTAAGAACTGACCAACACATGCATGATGGGTTTGGAAAATTACAAGCAAATATTTGGCATCAATGGCTCAGTTCTTTGCAGAGGTTGAGAAATGGTCTGCCATGGGTATGTTGGGCTATTGGCAATTATTTTTCCTCCATGCCATCTATCTGTAGAGCCTGTAAAGGACCATTGTATTATATTCTGAGATTTGTTTTCTGCTTAAAATAATATTTCTTGTTGTCGGAACTTGTGCATTTTTTGCATGTCCAGTCTGTAATGCATAAAGTGAACCGAATTTTTCTTAAGGTTTTTATGAAGGGTTAATGTCTTTCTCACAGCTTTACAAGGTCTTTGTACATTGGGCAAGTTTTTCGCTTATGGCTCCCCACCAGTTCTTCAAATGGGCTCTGTAGTAGTAGAAGAAAAGGATAATACACTTTTGCCTGAAATATCTCCTAGTAATGCCCCTCAACCATTAATACCTCTACTTGCACCTTCACCTTTAGTGCCATTCCACAGCAACAGCACCCCAAAATTGTCAGGTATGATTTAAATGTTGATCATAAATTAAATTTAAGATTAGGAAATCTACATGAATAGCGTTATTAGTTTTACAATCAGGAAATCTGCATGAATTGCACTAATTATCGACTCTTTCTTGCAGGACAATGTACGTTAAACTTTTCTGCAGTTGACAGTTTAATGAGGACTACAGCAGTTGATTGCTGGGCATCTTTTGCTCCATTCTTGGCCAATGTAATTTGCTGCCCCCAGTTGCAGGCCACTATAAATGTTCTTATTGGACAATCAAGCAAAGAATCTGGGATGCTTGCTTTGGATGCTCCTCGTGCTAACTATTGTCTATCAGATGTTCAACAAATTCTAGCGAGCCAGGGCGCCAATTATGACCTTCTGCAAATTTGTTCAGTCCACCCATCAAATCTAAGTGAAGGCTCCTGCCCTGTCAAGGATATCAATGAGTTTGAGAGTATTGTCGACTCTTCTCAACTCCTAGCTGCATGCAAAAAGGTAGATGCAGTTAATGAATGCTGCAGCCAGATATGTCAGAATGCAATACTTGATGCTGCCAGGAAGATCTCCTCAAGAGACGGTGGGCTGCCGAGCGTGGAAGTCACTGCTAACCTGCCTGAACACTCATCTAAGATGGATGACTGTAGAAATGTTGTCCTCAGGTGGCTTTCTAGTAGGATCGATCCTTTATCTGCTAATAAAGTACTTAGACGGATATCTAACTGCAACGTGAATGAAGGTAGTTTAGATGATCCCTTTTTTCTGTTAAAAGTGCACACCACTTGGGTTTGTTCATTTTTTTTTCTTTTTGTAGGAGTATTGTTTTTCTGCTTTTTGTTGTGCAGCCTATCTGTTCTCTAGTATCACTATTTTTAATTCTCTTTCGGATTGTGTTACCTGAGAAAGTTTGGTATAGTTTGCAAAATTATTTTCAGAAATTAGCCATTGTATTTTAACAAATTATTAGCTCTCATAAGCTTGATGTTGCTTTTGGATTTTCAAAACCATTTTGCTACTTGTCTATATTGTGGGTCTGACAGCAGCAACTAGTTGGCCTAAACCCGACTTTGTTTGTTCATATTACACAGCACTAAGAGGTAGCTTGACTTATCAGATTTCTGATATTTCATGATTCTATTTCCACAACCAAGGATGATTCACCATGAATTTTACTTTCTTAATGAACCGCATGAAAGTGAAATCCTTGGTCAAAGTTGCTTCTTAAATTTATTTGCAACTCTATCTTTACGAGATCCTTTAAAAGAATAGCCCATACCATATGAGTATCTAAGCTTATGCACTTTGCCATCGCATCTTATGACTACATCACATATGCATTTCACTTTCGTTGTGCAGCCCATATGCATGTGAATCATCTTCAATCAAGATATGTAATATTAGACGGGAAGAATTAGGAATCATCAGCTGCATCCCACCTAGTTGATGTTGTGGACTTGGATAATCCTACACAGTAAGATAATGATAGAAATCTGTCTAACCATGTTTCTAAACGCATGAGTTCTGTATTGATTTCTTAGTGAGTGAAACTCTGCACAAGCTAGGACTTTGCCACAATAATTTAGGACCAAGTGGAAAGGGAAACTACCACGCTTGTTACCTAGATCAGCTCATGCAAATTGAAGGCATTTCATGATTTTCATTGCTTGGACACCAGACATAGGGTGACCTGATTTGTGGGAGCACAATCATCTTTCAGAGCAAATTATTGCCCAAAAAACAAGCATCACAACAAATTACCTTAGACAACATGATCTCCCAACACTTATTTGGCTTTTTTAATTGTTGACATATCCTTTTCGTTCTTAGACATGATTTGGATTTATGGAAAACCAAATCGTTGAGCTAAACGCTGCACTTGCTTAGCTTTTGGAGCAGTCATATGGGTTGCTTTAATTTATAGTTTCAGTTCTCAATTCTCTAATTTTGTACGTACACCATCTTCATTTACTCTTCATTTCAATCTATCTTAATTGTTTCTTTATCATGGCATGTTATGTTCGCATTTACTTTTATCGGCATTCTTGGCTACTTAATATTTCAGTTTATCTCAAATGTTTCTTTCCCATGACATGTTATGTTCACATTTACTTTTATCAGCATTCTTGGCTAGTATTAACTAGTGGGAACATAGTAAGTGTGTAATTGTCGTACAATATATCCTTTGAATTACGAAATAATGAAATACTGATTAAATTGAGATACTCTATGGGGTGTTATCGGATCATTGAATGCCGATGATAGATGAGTGAATTTAATAGCAAGCTCACTATAATTGGCTTTGAATGTGTTTTGTTTGCTACAAATAGGGTAGCAGTGAAATGCAGAGGAGACAATGATCTAGGTCTGAAACTGGATAATTGTAGTAGAATATGTTCTTTGAAATCATGAAGATATGTATAAGAATTTTTTAATAATATTAATGATATATTGATAAAATGGGGATGGACGTGAGTGTTAAGGGATATTAAATGCCTTTAATCCATAAGTAAATTTTGTAGAAAGCCTGACGCAGGACGGAGGCGAAATTAGGGTTAGGGTTTTGAAAATTAGGATTTTTTTTGGATGAATTGGGGAAAATAGATAAGTTGGGGAAGAATTTACGGGTTTGAGAATCCACGCCCACTCTCCACGAATCCACGAGGAAAGATTTGCTCAAGCGAAATCCACGTCAGAAATTTCTCAAAAATTTTTCAAATATTATTCATCTCCTTTAATTCTCCATACAAACCCATATATATATATATATATATATATATATATATATATATATATATATATATATATATATATATATATAGGAAAACCCTAACAAACAAAATCCTAATAGAATTCAAACTCCTAATCCAATCAAATATCCTAATAAGATCCAAATCCTAATAAGATGCAAATCTAGTCAAATCTAATCTATTCCCAAATCAAATCCTGATTTCCATCAAAGCCTATACGATATGCATCACTTGACTTTTGTACTTGCCACTAATACAATAGTAACTGGCAAACATGATATGTCAAAAGCAAATAGTGACATGTACAGGTGGTCTGTGCACAAGTGACTTGGTAGGCCTAGGAACAATGAGAGAGAAAACAGACTGTCACCTAGGTAAGTACCCAGCTTGTTCATTTACCTCGGCTAGATAAGTTGATAGCCACTTGAAAGAATTAAACCTCTGTTGAGTACTGTGTGCATTGCACCAGCAACCCCATGACAAGATGTTCATTTCACTCTCTCTTGACAGTTCTTAGCTTTCTTATAATGCAATAACAAATCCTGCTAAGTCGCTCATGATCTGTAGGGTGCCCAGGGGGTGGAAATGAATCATATATTTTTCGATGTGATTTACCGGTGACAGGTACCAGAGAGCTCTTCTCCATGGCCCAGGATGGTTAATTGACACATGTTGAATATGCATCCGATATTATAGGCCGTCTTTAGTCTCACAATAGTCTTAAATGGTGCCTGCACGCATCCGGAAGGGATTGACTTGGACATTATCTGGTTAATTCAGGAACAGACTTAATTTTTTTTTTTTTCCTTTTGTGGGGGCTTCCTGAACCCAGATTTAGGACTGGATCAGAACATCTGAGAGCTAGTATTTTGAGGATGTGTAACGAATTAATCAAGATGTAATTGTAGCCCTCTGCACATATGTGATTTTTCATTTCCATGTCTATATGATATTCCTATCCTTCCATACATCAGGATGCATCTTACTTGTGTTCTATATGCTTGCTGGAACTTATAGATGTTAATTGCTTTTGCATTTGTATTTAACTTCAACTTTCTCCTAAGCTTTTGGTTTGTGAATGAAAAAGTAGAGCAACAATTTTGAAGGCAGACATCTACTTCCTTCCCTTGCCTGTTTAGTCCCAGAAGCCTGAAAGGTGTGCTTATATAGGGGCTGATTCTATAGCTTTAAGAGGGATTCTAATAGTAGGGAGAAGTAAACCTTTTGCTTTTGTGTGCTAGTGCTGTAGTGAAGCTAATTCATATGTGCCTCTTGAAGTTAATTATAACCTGGATTTGATTATATATTTGGTTTCTATGGGTTTAGTATTGTCTATCTTTGGGTCTGTCCTTTTGTTTTCATGATGCTTTTATGTTCTGTGGTGTCTTTGGTTGTACTGTAAGCAATTAAGTTTAAAAATTTAACGAGCATGTTCTTCCATTGTTTATTTATTTATCTCTTGTCATCTTATTTATCAAGATTAGTGTTCAGCATCTTTCTATAAACCTTTTTGCCGATATTCGATATTCGTATACACCTGGATTTTTTTTTTCTTTTCTTTTTCCTTTTTTGGGTGTGGGCTAGGGGAGGATTTCAGTACATCTAGATGTATCACCTACTGGTCACAATCTCCAGAGCCATTTTGTTTCGTTTTCCATTTGTTGAGAGTTATTTAAAATTCTTAATTGCTTTGCTTAGTTGGTCTGTTTCTATTTATTCATTTCTAAACGTGATTGAAGTCTGGGTTTTACTGGTTATTCTTAAATAGTACTGTGTGGTATCTGTAGTTTATGTCTTCATGTTTGATTTAATTGTTTTATCTTGTACCTTTGGAATATTGTTAAATTTGTCTTAGTTATTTTTCCCCTTCTCCTCATACTATCATAAAGATAAACTCCTGTGAACTAGTGAAGATGACATAACTGACTTTTCTTTTTTCTGTTTACAGCTTGTCCATTGGTCTTTCCGGATACGAAAAATGTTGCAGAAGAGTGTGGGAACAATATCAAGAACTATACTGCTTGTTGCCATTCAATGAGCAAATATGTATCTCATTTGCAAAAGCAAAGTTTCATAACCAATCTACAAGCACTGGATTGTGCTGCCACGCTCGGACTCCAGTTACAGAAGATGAATGTTAGCACGAACATTTATACCTTCTGCCATATAACTCTCAAAGACTTTTCACTCCAAGGTTAGTTTCATAGTCGACTGTCACTGCAGTGGAATCCTAAGTGTCTAGTTGGGAAACCTAAAGAGTTGATAGTCACTTGGCCTTCTGGGGACGGTGGCAGGGCTTTCGGCTTGATCCTTGAGTTGGTTACAATGTGATTAATGACCAACCTTTTTTGATGGAAAGAAGCCTAGTTGTCTAGTTTGGAAACCTAGGAGTTGATACCCATTTGGCCTTCTGCTTTATGGCAGCTCCACTCATTTTTTAGCTGCCAGGAACTTGGTACCTATTAATTGAGAATTAGTGCAGGGTTTTCTTTTTGAATCTTGAGTTGGTTATGATTGTGCTCAATTACTAACTCTTTTTGATGGGAAGAAGCATGGAGAAGTCCCTCTGTGTTGCTGTACAAATTTTCTGTGGTGTTGTTTGTTTATCTTGTTATATGCATCTTTGAATTACAAATGTTGTACTAATGATGTTTTTGTTTTTTGTCCCCCCCTTTTGCTGCAAATATTTCTACAACGGCAATCCAGTTGGATCTCAAGGTAATGCATAATATTTGAGCTTTCAAATGCTTTATTCTTTAACTTTAGTCATGGGGGTTTTTAATTTTTTTTTTTTTGGTTAATCAGTGAATATGCAAGCTGTGTTGGTATTGCAATTTTATCCATTGATACTCTTTTAAGCACACTTTATCTTTGTATCGTTATCCTAATAATTTGGGTGTGGTTTGTATTTTCACCTGTGTAGAGTGGTATGAGTTACTTGATCTTCCTTTTACTTGTGAGATTTGCTTTTGCTAATTTTAAATTTAGATGCATTATATAGTTTAAGAAAATTAAGCTGAAAGACTTTTTATCGCTATTTCTGTAAATGTTGCCTTTTCAACTGTCTTTAATAGTGATACATAGTGTACCTGTATAGTAGGCACCTGAAGGCATTAAGAGGTGCCTGACACATATTATTGCTTTTGGTTAAAATATAACCAACTCATACAGACCCGTTGCTGTATCAGATGTTATCTTAGCTGATAGTTATTTAAACCCATAACTATATACATGGTTTCATATATCTGACTGTTAATAAATTTAAGACCATCTAACAAGATCCAAGTAGGGGACAATTTCAAGATATGTATGTGTCTTGGTAAAGTCAGATTATGAAAAAGAATCGTACAAATAAAATAATCATGTTAGGCCCAAAATACTATCATGAAATGTAATTCAGCCAAGTAGTGACAGATATCATTATATAGTAATAATAACATCATACATTTGATTATAGTAATATTTGTTTCCAACACCAACAACAACAACAACTAAGCCTTTTATCCCAAGTATTTGGGTAGGCTACATGAACCAAAAAAAGAATCACGCCGGATCAATCACATATAGTAATATTTGTTTCCAAAACTCAAAAAGGAACCTTCTTTTGTTATTGCATAAATGAGTGTATGTATATGATACTGTCTAAGCCCTTCATATTTCTAAACTGGGGGAGGTGGTCGCTTTGCTGATTCATACTTCACTAATTTTTCTTTGCTATATTGCTGTAGAGTCTGGATGCCTCCTGCCAAGTTTGCCTTCGGATGCAACTTTTGATCCGTCTACAGGGATTAGTTTCACTTGTGATCTGAATGACAACATTGCAGCCCCTTGGCCCTCTGCTTCTCTAGCGCCATCATCTTCCTGCAATAAGAGTATGCTCCTGTTTGCCAGCCTACAGATTTTGTTTGTTCCCAGTTTATCAAAATTTTATTCTCATTCATTTGAAAAATGTTGCAGAATCTATCTGTAGGAGAAGATGCCCAAGTAAGCTAAAGAAGCTGTTGCTTGTGACATAAGATGTTTTCCTAACCATTCTTTAATAGTTATTACCTTAAGATTTATCTGCAGAACTACAATGTGTCTCATATTTTGTGTCACCAGAATAGCAGCATGGGCTAATTTAACAACATAATCAATAGACATCATGTAAAATATTGACTCCTTAATTTGTATGGATTGGTTATGGATTCATCCAATGTTTAAAATAGCGATAATGGTAACGTGACATTTTGCCTCTGTTAGGTTATGTCGCATATAGCGTAACGCATAACATAGGTTATGCAATTTTCTATTTATTTAATAAAAAAAAATATAAAACTATATAAAATAATATCTATAAATTGAAAATTAAATTTAAAATTTCTAAAAAAAGATGCAAACATTTTCTAGGACATAATCTATTTTAATTTTGTATTAAGTTTTATAATAATTTTCACATTTTTCATAAATTATTTTAAGTCTGCAGCCGTAATTCCAGTAATCATCTAAACAAGAAAGCGAGATTCCAATTTTTTTATTTCAATTCAGTTATTATCCTTGTTGTAATTTATATTTTGTAATGTTCAATTTATTTTATTTGTAATTGTTGATTTCAGTTCAATTAAAAATTCAATAGAATCAACAAGTAAGATATTTTAGTAACCGAAGAGGTATTACAACAAACGAATAAGGAAATAATCGCAAATTAGTAAGTTAGTAATTACACAAGCAATTGAACAAGCCAACAACTAATCAAGTATGAAATTTTAAGCAATTTGCTAATAATTAAAATAATAATCAATAACAATATAGAATTACTAAGAAAATAATTGTAAATAACGTAGCATAATGTAATTTAACGTAACGTTACGTAATATAACGTAAAATAACATAAAAAACGTATTGTTACGGTGCACTGAGTTATTTTCAGTTGTTACGTAGCGCTGAAGTTCTGTTAGGTTTCATAACGCAACATAACGGGTTACATAACGCGTTATTTTCAACATTGGATTCATCCATGGACCACTTTTTGAAGGTAAGCTTCCGGTAGGGTTGACCAAAGCTTATCCTCAAATTATTGGAAAGTTGTATTCATTTTTACAAGGCATCTATAGCTCCCAACATAAATTTCCTGCCACCATATAAAATTTCTAAGTTTCAGGATTCTTGCCCTTGTTCCCTTTAATCTCACAAACTTCTGTTGGTTGGAATATCTTCATTTTAAAAAGTGTATCCAAGGTTATGTGGTATGGGATTCATCTTTTTTTGTAGGTTTTTTTTCTTGTAATAGCGTCAGGAAGAAGCACTTTATTCTCCATGATGGATACTTGTGATCTGACAGCTATTAGCATCATAATTAAACATTCCTTCTTATAACCTCTTGAGTCGGGCCATATGACAACAAGATGTGCTTTACATCTCTTTGTAATGTTATTCACAGTAATGATTACAAATGAAGCATCTTCATAGTGTTGTCATAAGTTCATTGACCCTTAGATCAATTTCTTTACTCGATTATAACCTCGAGGTCTGATTTTCCTTTTCTCGGTTTATCAGTATAAACATCCTTATATTTTGCCTTACATAAGTAATCTAACTTCCGAAAGAAGTATTGTTCTTTTTGTTATATGCTCTCCGGATGCTGGTCAGAGTTGTTGGCTGTTTTGCCATCTAGTCTTTATTATATGCAGACTATAGTCAAATTGTTTCATCTGGGAGAAACCAGTTATAAATTGTCCATCTCCTTACATAATAATTCGGTGAAACGTGATTGAAGATATGTTGAGTGCTATTTAATTGTGTTGTCTTTTGGTTGTACATCCAAATTATGGTTAAATTTTATTGAGGATCCATCAGTTCAA